>CAACVS010000296.1:3364-16236 GCA_900660405.1 Pseudo-nitzschia multistriata | reverse complement strand
GTTGCTGTTGCTGTTGCTGTTGCTGTTGCTGTTGCTGTTGCTGTTGCTGTTGCTGTTGCTGTTGCTGTTGCTGTTGCTGTTGCTGTTGCTGTTGCGGTGGTAAAATCCACGCGTTGCGATTCATGCATCTATCCAATCATTCCCCGCTCAACTTCTCCTCCTTGTTCGTCCGTCCTCTGAACAATCAAAAATTTGGCTTGCATAAAACGAACACGCAAAACGAACACACAAAATGAAAACAACAACAACAACACAACAACAATAGGAAGCGTCGTGGACGTTGTCCCCATCAAGCGCGCCCTCGTCAGCGTCTCCGACAAGACCGGAATCGTCGACTTTTGCACGGCTCTCCAGAAAAATTACGGAACCGAATTACTGAGCACCGGAGGGACAGCAAAGAAACTGAGAGAATCCGGACTCGAAGTCAAGGATGTTTCCGAATTCACCGGTGGTGCCGAATGCCTGGACGGACGCGTCAAGACGCTCCACCCCAAAATCCACGGCGGTCTCCTCGCAGTTCGGGGAAATGCCCAGCACGACGCCGATATGCAGGCACAGGGTATGTCGAACATCGACATGACCATTCTCAATCTTTACCCCTTCGAGGAGACCATGAAACGGGAGAATGTTACGTTTGAGCAATGCGTTGAAAATATCGACATTGGCGGCCCCTCGATGATGCGATCGACCGCCAAAAACCACGTAGCGACCACCATCGTTACTAACCCCAATCAATACGACGCCTTGCTCAAGGAACTCGCGGAAAACAACGGTGGAACCACCCACAAGACGCGCAAGCTCTGTGCGGCAAAGGCATTTGCCCTCTCGGCGAAATACGACGGAATGATTGCCTCGTACTTTGCCGAACAAATCAAGAAGGACGAATCCGACCCAGAGGCTTTCACCAAGGACGTGGTTGCCCCCCGAGTCTACGTTCCCGAATTCAAGCTCAAGTACGGTTGCAATCCGCACCAGAAGCCGGCGGCGATTCTGTCCCGCATGGGGCAAAAGCTTCCCTTCGAGGTCCTCAACGGCACCCCTGGATACATCAACCTTTTGGACGCCGCCAATGCCTGGCAGCTGGTCAAGGAACTGAAGGAGGCAACCGGATTGGCGGCCGCTGCGTCCTTCAAGCACGTGAGTCCAGCGGGAGCCGCCGTTGCGGTCCCCCTTACGGACATTGAGTGCAAGGCCTACGAGGTCACGGAGGAGACTCGTGCTTCTCTGACGCCCGTATCCTTGGCCTATTTGCGTGCCCGAAATGCCGATCCGATGTGCAGCTTTGGGGATTTCAGCGCCGTTTCGGATGTTGTCGACGAACAAACGGCTCTCTACCTGAAAAAAGAAGTCAGCGATGGAATCGTTGCTCCCGGATACACACCCGAGGCGTTGGCCATTCTCAAATCGAAGAAGGGTGGCAAATTCATCGTCTTGGAAGCCACGAAGGATTACGATGCCGGAATCAATGAATATCGAGAGGTTTACGGAATGACCTTCTGCCAAAAGCGCAACGATACCGTTTTGACGAGCGACCACATGAGCACGGTTGTCACCGACTCGGCCAAATGTGCCCCCGTGAACGATGCAGCCGTCCGTGATCTCATTGTCGCCTCGATTTGCGTAAAGTACACCCAGAGCAATTCCGTCGGATTCTCCAAGGACGGCATGATGGTCGGAGTCGGCGCCGGCCAGCAATCCCGCGTGGACTGTGTCAAGCTCGCCGGTCGCAAGGTCCAGACCTGGTACCTGCGACAGCACCCCAAGGTCCTGGCCCTTCCGTTCAAGGAGGGCGTCAAGCGACAGGCCCGCGTCAACGCCCGCGTTCGATACATCGAGGGTGACTTTACGGACGAGGAAAAGATCAGGTGGAACGAACAATTCACGGAAGTCCCGGAGGCCTTGACCGACGAGGAAAAACAAGCATTCCTTGCCAACTCGACCGGAATCGCTATCTCGAGCGATGCCTTTTTCCCCTTCCGGGATTCCATCGATCACGCTTCCAAGCTGGGTGTGTCGTATGTTGCCCAGCCCGGTGGAAGTGTCCAGGACGGGCAGGTCACGGAAGCTTGCAACGAGTACGGAATTGCCATGTGTCACACAGGTGTCCGACTGTTTCACCACTAGAGGGAACGAGGTAATTCATTGACGACTCGCAGTGAAGAATAATTATATTTTGTCGCGCCCATGTCAGTACATTGTTTCCAGAACTGTTTGGTTTATAATTACAAACACTACTATAATATATCTTCTTGCTTGAACCTTGGTTTGATTTTTTCGTGTCGAGGGGGGACCGTACAGTAGAAACTATTTTGAAGGTTCTTGCATCTGCATTCTTGAAAAACATAACACAACATTCCAAACAGTGTGAAGTAATCTCTCTCACTTGAAAAATTTCAAATCTCCTCCTACCTTTTCTGGATGATTAACAGCACTTGCATTGTATTGCGACCAATGCAGAGTTTCACTAACACTGGGAGTTGAACACTGTCTCGACCATTGGTTGGGCAAGTTTTTGCTACTCCTATTACACAAGCAAATTCCTTGAAAACATGACATGTATTGGAGTGCTGCTACAGTCAGCTAAGAGTAGTAGTAGTAGTAGCAGCGGCAGCAGTAGTTTGTCTTCAAGTAGTACTTCTTGCTGCTTGAGCCCCAGTACTAGAGCAGTACTACTTTGCCATGAAAGTAAGGTGGCAAGAGAAGGGTCTAGCTACAGAACTAATACTAGTAGCACAGAGTTATCCATTGGTATTTGACTCTGTCACAAAAAATCAAATGTTAGACTCGCCACCAGCAATTCATTCCTAGTAGAGACAGGGATTGAACTTCCCCGATCTACATCAGTACCACATCACAGTGACAACAAATGAGTGCTCAGTTGAAAAATAGAAGAAGAAACATAGATATTTCCTTTTTAGAATTTCAATACATTAACATGTAGACTGCAGGAAGCACAAGAAATCCTACACAAAAGAAAGATTGGAATACAGGAAAACATTCATTTATTCTTCTACTAATTGTCAAACAACAAAATTAAAACAGTTCCCACATAAAATCAAACCCTAAATTAGTGGCCCTCTTCTTGTTGCTAGCAAGAAAACTCCCTCTACAGATGATGCATGATAGCATTGTTTCTAGTGCTGATACTAGATTCTACTAGTAGTAATGGTTGCCTTAGAAGTGCCTGTTCCTACTGATATCAGCGCCTACTCTGATATTTCCTTCAAAGGTCATTAAATTGCACACAATTGTTTTGAAGTAGGCAGTAAAACCCATCCCCAAGTTCAAGTGTGTGTTGACTTTATGAGGTAATAAAATGTGAACAAACCAAGAGAAGCTACTACTCAGTTAGGAGGATCCTCCAGATCTCATAGATCTTGGGCTGAAGTTGATTTTAGTAGTACTAGCTAGTAGTGGTTCTAAGCTCCCTTCATCAGGGAGACAATGAACAACAATGAATTTGCCTTGTCTGTCAGACATTATTTTTATGCTTGTGGCAACAGAAGCCAAGCCAATTTGTAGAAAACAGTAGTGAACCACTCTAGAAAATCAGGGCTGTGATGGAAAAAATAATTGATTTTCTTTGTCTTGGGTGACATGCTTGTTGGTAGCAGCAGTATTGACCTGCTATCTTGTGATGAATCTGAATGTATGTAAGGTTATTTACAAAGCAAGAGCTGTGGGTGTGACTACTATCTTATAGAGATGTTGAATCATCTTATTAGTGAGAACCAACAAACTATGAGGTCTAAAATTGGTCAAAGTGAAAATTGAGTGATTTGTGTGATTCAAATGAGAGTCAAGTCAATCATGAGGATCCATAGGATTGAGTGAATTATGAATATAACAAAGTGTAGAAGATGCATCTGATTTGCTAAGTAAAATCTTCCCATCACTTTGTTGGGCCAGAAACAGATGGTTAATTTGCATTTTGTATTGGTGGTTGCTTCTTTCTTATGAAGGAATTGTTGATTTACTTGTGCTTCTTAGTTAGTACTACCACTAGGTGACCTTGCATTTGATGAGTTTGCAAAGGAATGGAAGGTGTAGTTCAAATCAAAACACTATGTTGGGAGGAAAAGTCTGATGAACAAAGGTATGCTGAAATGGATCAGAAAGCTCCTCCATACGACAAAGATTGTGAGTCAAAGTGGATGCCTTAAACTGAAAGGATGGAACCTTTTGTCCTTATTGTAACTGTGGGATTTCTCTCTTCTTTGTAACAAGGGAAAAGATCAGTATCATTGCTCATGTTAAGCTACTACCTTTAATTCATGTGCAAAATATGTGGAGCAGGAAAGCATGAAGAAGCAAAAGGGAAATATTGCAATATTTGTGTGAAAAATTGGTCTTTCAAAGTGAACACGGGTGGAACTCTTAAAATCTGTAACAACTTTACTTTTACTAGTAGTACTAGAGTACTACTAGTAAGTTGAAGAGGGCCTTATTTGTTGAAGGGCCACTAGCTAAGCTATGTAACATGTGCAGGAATTTCTTACTGCTGTAGTAGAACACATGGTAGATTTAAGTAAGAATTCTGCTGTGATATATTTATTTGCCCAAAAGGAGTTTATTTGGATGAGCCAAAGATGTACCAGTTTCAAGTACTAGAGAAGAAAAAGGGTAGTAAAAGTATGGGTGTAAACAATGAAGTGCACTGTTCTTCTTCTCAATTGCGTGAAGCCATGTAAGAGTCAGTCTAGATCCTGTATGTGTCTTGTTTGCCAGATTGGTCATACTTGTTATTTGACAATCCATTCCTAGTATAAGTAATATGGTTTCCCTGACAATATTTGATATAGAGTAGTAGTAGTAGTAGGAGGAGGAAGAATGTGGCCAAAAATCTTCTAGAGAAGACAACACAACTGAGCCCAAAGCCTTCTAAGATCTGGAAGAGCACTTGAAGCTAAGGCTTTAACCAAATCTTACCAGCACTGAAGTGGTGAACCTAATATCTAGAGTCACTACAGTTGCTGTGTAGTAGCTAACTCACCACTAGAAGGGATAGAGTCAAGAAACTTAGCAGCATCTTGAGAACAAAATACAAACTACAGGGAGAACAAAGTCACACAACTTTGCTTTGTATTTGTTTACTTGTTTCTTGATCATCATCTCAAATCTGTCTCTCAGCTTATACCGTTTAAATGGATTCAGGGCAGATTCCTTCTCAGTTTACTATGAATCCCATGTCTCTCTTGTGAAAGTTAAAGGAATCGTACTATCATCAGGAAATAGTAGCTCATTGACAAGAGTGTGCTAAATGCAGCTATAAATTTCAGGAATTATTGTTTATTTTCACAAACTAGTCAAAACAAGAGTAGTAGCAGCAACAATCTGATCTAAAGTCAACTAGTAGTACTATACAGATTCATTATTGGTACTAGAGTAGTACATCATGGACCTGATAGTTCTACTACTATTCTTCTGAAGTAAAGGAGTTTCAACATTAAAGTGGGAAACATTACCTTTTTCTTCGTAGTAATTCTGCACAAAGACTCACTTTGAGGTCAATAAGTCTTCGAAATGAGTACTTCAATGTGACAGCTATATATATTCTTGTCTCTTATCATTAGTACACACCAGGCTTGTACTATTTTATGAAGTCTACTGCTGATATTGTGTGGCAGTCTGATCAGGATGGGGATCTGGATTGGTAATGGAATGACTACTACAAAACAATATTTTGCAAGCATGAACCACCACTTGAATTCAAAAGCACACGACAAGAAGGTTATTGAGGTCTTAATGGAAGAATTGAATGCTGACCAGCAGCAGGCTAAAGATGACAGCAAAAAAAGGAAAGGCCATTTAAACTTCATTGAGTCAATTTGAAACAAAAAACATTCAAGGCAACTGGTAACCATATTTATTTTGCTGACCATGAACAGCATAACATTTGCAAGCAGGCTTAGTATACTACCAAAGACCCAAATAAAACATTTGGTGTTCTTCATGCTGAGAGCTAGTACAAAAAACGCAAAAACACACGTTCACCATCTCAATTATTCCAACCATGTGACAGAAATGCTCACTAGGGCTCAGGAATTAGAGTTCAAAACCTACAAAAGAAAGAAAACTGTTGGTGTTGTTGATGATGTCGTGACAAGATGGTGGTCAACATATGATGTACTCGACTGTCTGATTTATCTTAGAACAGCAATGGAAGCAATGAATTTAGGGTCAAACATGGAAAAAGTGGAGAAACTTACAGGTGACGGCTGGAAACATCTGAATGAAATCATGTTTGCTGTGTTGGAGCCATTCAAAATAACCTAGAAAGCCCTAGAGGGAGACAAGTATGTCAGTGCAAGTGTATTGTGTGGTGGAGCAGTGAGAAAATTCAAGATACACTAATCCAAGAATATGAAGCAAATTGTGATACTAGTGGAGGCAAACTGACTGGAATTCTCTTGGAGGACTTCAACCACGGTTGGAAAAATGAAGACAGGAGGGGATGATCCACCTAATTCTGACAATTGCTACCGTCCTTGACCAAAGAACCACGAGCTTGGTATCTGTTGAAGAAAAAAGAAAATACAAAAAGATGTTTGCAGCAAAGTAATGGAACTGATGAAGGAGTCTGAGTCCAAGAGATTTGAAACTGAGGAGGTGGCTGCCATGGAGGCAACTACTACTACTAGTAACATCATGGAGGAACAAGTTGAAGAAGGAAACTAATATTGATAATGGTGTCGATGATGCTGACATATGAACAAGATGTTTGAGCCAATGAAGAAAGAACAGGAAAAAGCTGAAGAAGACAATCACCATCAATTTAACAATGGTGCAGAGGTCAATATTGATCATGCTTGTAAACATGCTGGTGATGGTGCCACCCAAGAAACCTTCATTGGAAAGGAATAAGGAAGCAGGGGATGGCAACAGCAAGATCTAGACTAGGCAAATCTTGTTGTTGGTTTCACCAGCAAAAGAATCCTCATTCCATTGACTACTTGATGACTAAGTCTGTGCTGGTACAGCATGAGGATGTATTATTATAAAAAATCAGCTGCTTCAAAAAGATGAATTCTGATACTACTACTACCTTTTCCACCAAAAATTACAAACAAGGTCAGTATTTTAAGAAAAAAATGAGATAAGAAGTTCTTGCAGTTCTTAAACTAACTAAAGTTAGTAAAAACCTGATGGTGAAACACATGATAACTGATATTACTAGTACTAGTACTAGTACTAGCTACTAGTACTACTACTATGCACCACTAGTACTACTACTAGTAGTACTACTATTAGTACTACTAGTAAATAGTAGTTGTACTAGTAGTACTAGTACTACGAGTAGTAGACGAGGTTCAACAAGAAGACAAACAAGGTGTAGGAAACTTTCTAGCATTAATAAAAGGAACAATTGAAGCCTTTAGTTCACTGTTGAAGAAAAAATCTCTCGTTTCTTGGATGAGAGTTCTTCAAACCTCACTCTTTAGGCTCTACTAAGAGGCATAGATACAAAACGTGCAAAAAGCAAAGGATCTCGCGAACCGGAATCGAACCAGTGACCGATGGATATCTTATGTCTTCTACAGTCCACCGCTCTACCAACTGAGCTATCGCGAGATACTAATCTGCCGAGCGTGGCCCAAAAAATATATTTCAATATACAATGAATACCTCCGACGACATCAATCGAACAATCGAACAAGGAAAGCGATGACAACATGTACCGGCCGGTACGGTACCTGGTATCTCCGCAACTTGATCAAGAATAATTCATTCCATCAGCAGCGAGTTCGGTATCGGTAGGCGATGCAGACCATCCAATATGGGAGAGGATGCGCATGAGGAGAGATTGAAAATCGAAGCGGCAAGCCTTTGTGGAGTAGTAGTACATTTTTCTGATTTAAAACGATTGCAGAACAGGACGATGAAATTTCCAGCACGGTGGTCAAATTATTGAATGTGCTTAAAATGCCCTCATTTGTCTCAAAATATGAAATTGGTTGAATAAATAGGAAGAGTGATTCCTTTAGAATAAATCTAACCGGATTGGACAAACTTGCATCGGATCTTATTGGTTTTGGACTGCGGTATGAATTTTCTATATTAATTATTCGTGGAGAACGGGTTTATTTTGTTCCTTCCATTGCTTGCGTATAGTATATTTTCGACAGATCGCCAAATCCATCGGACTTACAAAACAGAATCCAATCAGTTTTGCTCGCTCCTGCTGTACTGCACAGTCGATCTGGTCGTCTCGCTGTTCTTCCATTTGGCTTCCTTCTTCGGTGGTGTGCGCCAAGAAGTGGGGTCTCGGGCTAAAATTTGTTGATGAGAGCAATGAAGTGTGAAATAGCAGGCTGGATTTTTTTGGGAGGCAAAATTTCATTTTTCTGGTGATGATTGAATCAATTTAGATCAGCTATTGCCTTTTTGCGCCAGTCAACGACTTCTAGGATTCACAAAATAGAATCGGTTCAATCGTGCCATTTTTGCATACGATTGCCACCCAGGATAGAATTGAAGGGGAAAGGAGGATGCCAAATGGACTCCATTCGTGCGCATCGTGCGTATCTACGCATACTCAAATGGAGTAAAAAAAGTTGAAATATCAGTAGCTCAACACTAGCCGGCTTGGTTTTGCATCGCATCGCACCGCTCCACTTAAACTCAAGCTCCGGTGGAACGCTCTCTCAAATAGATCTGGACCCCCTTCACGAGTCTGCGAGGCGATCTCGGCCCGTTGCTGGATGTGTCGCCGGAATGGGTTTGCTTTACATCGTCGTCTCCGCCACGAGCCCTCCGACGAATGGGTGTCCCGCTTCGTCCCTTCACGGGTTTGCAACCCAACTCGTACTCTTCGTCGCCGCCCGAGGATTTCTTTTTTCCTGCGGCACATTTTTTGGTATTGCGGCGGGTATCGCCATCGGTGGCTGCAGCATCGCCGTCGTCCGCGGAGGCATTGATGGAAGACCCTTCCTTGGATGAGACGGCGACGATTTCGATGTCGTCCGTGCTCATCGTCGAGTATCGATCGTCCTCGATCTGATCCAGTTCGTCTTCAGTGAAAAAGAGCTTTGGCAGATCCTCCGGGTCGGGCCGCGTGTATTGCCGAAGGGACTTGATTGGTGGGTAATCGAACTTGACCACCTTTTTACGACGCTGTCGGCGTGATTTCCTCTGTGACTTTTTTCCGAGAAGGCTGCTCTCTTTTGGAAGATTCTGCTGCTGTTTTTTCATTGCGCGCTCGATCAACAATGGATCGATGCGTTGTCCGTTGTCGTCGCGGAAGACTTCTGCTCCGCCTTGTGCCATCGACTGGTCACCGTTTGCCGCTGAAGCTAGCTTGGCCGCGGAAGCGGCCGCCACAGCGGCACTCACGGGTCCAACAACGCTCAGTCCTCCCTCTGTGTCACCGCCCGTATCGTAGGTAGCCATCGTGCCAAAGGTGGCGGCTGTTCCTGTGGTACCGGCTGTGTACTGGGAGTTGACTGTCCCCCAAGATCCAAGCCGTCTCAGAACAGAGTTTTCGTCATCCCAGGTATCGTAGGTAGCACGGGAGCGCTGGTCGTCGTCATCGTCGTCTTCCTCACCGTCCCAACCAAATCCATTGGCGAGAATATTTCCCACTCCCCAATCGTTCTCGTTTTCGTCGCTGCCCCTTCGATCTCCGCGATCGTTACGGCGTTGTACGTCATTGTTGTTCTGGTGATTGTTAGCACCAGCAGTAGCGTCCACCACAACTTTTTTCAGGGCATCGCCCATTCGTTTCATCATTTCGGCCCCGGACGAAGAGTTGAGCATCGGCATGTGTTCAACGCCCGGCAGTGATGCAGCCATTCTCGGATGTCTGTTCGATGCGTGTTGTTTCGATGCTGCCGAACGCTGGTTTTCCCGCGTTTCCTTTCTGGCTGTCGCCATGGGAGACATGAGATCGTCGTCATCGTTCGCATTGTGTGGGTAGTGATTTCCCGTCTCGCCGAAGGAGTCATCCCCCGCCTCCCCTTGGTGTATGCTAACACATACTATGGGGGCAGGTCCAGCATTTCCTGCGCCCAGATTGCCTGCCGAAGCCCGTTCTTTTGTATGCTGGATTGCCGACTGGAGGGTTTTCATGGTGGATGCAGCTGCGCTAGAAATATCGTTCATGGTTTCTTTGAGGAGACTCTCCACGCCGTTGTTACCACTGCTGCCATAGTCACTGGCTTTTCGGCCGCTTGAGCTGCTTCCACGCGAATGATTTCGGGGAGGTGTTCCCGGAGTTGCTCCCTGTCTCCGCATTAGCAATGCTTCCTTTTCAATGTTTTCCAGCATGACTTGATGAAACGATTCGAGCCGGCTGCCGTATTCGGCACTTTTACTAAACGTCGGCGTTTGGGTTTTTGTTGTGTTTTTGCGCTGTGGTGTCCGTGTTTTCGGAGTCCGTTGGTTGGTGGCGCTCGTGCTGTTAGCGGAGGGTTTCGTCACCTTTTTCGTTTTGGGGAGTGTCGTCGGTGTGCTTTCATTACTGGGATCGTTTTCGTGAAAAGTCGAATCGCAAGCGCTCTGCTCTTTCGGAGTCTGGCGCAGTGGACTTTCCGGGGGTTGTTGCTGCCTTTGGTGTCGCTTTTGCCGCGGACTGGTCGGATTACTTGGATCGCTAGGAGAGGTAGAAACAAGATGCTGCTTGCTGCCACCGCGTCGGCCTGGCGGTGGAGTTGGTGGAGGAGGCGGTGCCGGAATGCCCAAAAGATATTCTTCGTCGATATCCTTGTCCAGGGTATTCGGAGAAAGCGGTCGACCGTGCTTCACTGCTTTCGTCGGCTGGCGATACGAATGTGGAGCAGGAATATTGTCGTCGCCGACGGGCAACATTGTTTGCGGCTGCATTGTTGTATTGTTATTACTTTTCTGATTGTTCCTATACGTGGTTTTTGTTGTTCCAGCTTTAGTTGTTGTTTCTGCTGATCGTTTCACACAAAAGGAATTCGAACGGTATCTTCCAGAGCGATTGAAAGTTGTGGACGTTTTGATTTCTAATCTGTGCCTCTACCGCGCTGCAAAAATAAACAGTATTTGTAGGTACGCTATGTGTGCACTTTTCTATTGTTCTTTCCCTCCTTGTTGACGGTATGTTGTAGTTGTTCGGTATACCTTAGTGCTTTGTGTATCGTGAAGAAGAAGATGCTGGTTGATTTATCGCATCGACGGGTTGAAAGGATGGGCAAGATGCAAGATGAATCTGTCGATCGATGGGGGCTGCTCAGTCCTCTTTCGTTCACAAGTCTCGTTTGCGTCTTCTCTTTACGGTCGACTCGTTCGTCGCGGCTGCATTTTTCAGAATATTTTGCCGCTTCTCCCGTTCCTTTCCTACTGATACTGCTGCTACGGCGTTTCCTACAGAGTGTTTTCCCTGTTCTGTTTAAGTACGGAGTAGAAATCCTGCCGCATCGGCACGTTTCCGATGCACAAACGACTCGCACTTTTTTATAGCGAGGAAAGGCCCGCCATGCGCGCGTGAGCAAATATTAGCGATCCGAATTTGATTAGCGATGTAACGTGTATGAGGCTCACATCAAGTTGTCATCCGACAACAATGATTACTGTACGCACTGTACGGTAAAGCTGTACGTGGTTGAAGAAGTAAGTACGTGTATCAACGTACCACGAGTACGGGAAGAATACTGCATTAGGGTTCATGGCGACAGAATTGTCTCCTCCGAATAAAAAGCAGTTGGTGCGCGCGTCGGAAAACGATATTTTGGTATTGGTTGATTCCCGTTAATAGAAATGCTAAATTTGATAGACAGACAGACCAAAAATCTATGACAATTTCTTGTCATAGATTTAGTAGCATTCTTTTTGGAATGGGTCAATCGACCCCATTCTAAATGTGCTAAATCTATGATGGAACCCACGATTCAAAATTTTGAGTTGGTTGAAAGACGCAACATAAAGGCCCACCAAAATTAAGATTGGTCGACCAACCCAAAATTAAGACTCTTTTTTTCTAAACAACAACAACAAGAGAGGACGACGAGCATTTGCCACCATGGTGGCTACTATCAACAACATCAACGCTGGCACCATGGTGCCTCTATTGAGTATCGACACACGGCATAAATGATGCCCMAGTCACCAGTGCTCTTAGTCAGTACATTGTAGTTCCTTTCTTTGTTGCAGCAACAAGAATATGAGGAGGAGGAGGAGGCTTCTTGGATCCAACTGCTGTTCACCAACGCTGGCCAGAGGAGTGGCACTATAAACTACTCTCGAGCAGAGCCCATCAGTCTCATGAGCTTGATATTGAACATACTCCCTATAGATGCTAAGGGCTGGGACCTCATTACAGCAAAGCATGCAGAGAGTTGGCCTTGCATTGACTGCCACATCACCAACTGCTGCTTCTTCGACTAAACGCCAACGCACTGGTGGAGAGAAAGAATCCCATAGTGAAAACCACCATGGGCCAGAGGATGTTTAGTTGGTTAGACTACACTAAACTAAACTGTATCATAGGAAACAATGAGCTTGAGCTTGTCTCAGTCCACTGTGTTGTTATCGTGTTATCACATACTGTTCTAGTACTAGTAATAGTGACTGTTAGCTACTAGTAGTAGTAACACAGTTAGATTCCATCTGGTCTAGTTTTTTTGAGTTTTTTGAGTGTGGTTCCCAGCTTGGAACTTCCTTGTTTGGAAATATCAGACGAATGCTCCAAAGAGCTCGGAAATGTCAAAGCCTTGACGCTTTGATGCCCAATTTCATCACTCTGTGTTATTTGTACGCATTTTGACTGGGATTTCTCACTGAATCAATTGAGGTTTTCTTTCTTTGTACTGTATGTTTGTACTGTAGGTAGCAACACTCCAGTGTGACCCTTAACTCTTAGCAATGCAACACTACTAGTACTACTACTACTACTAGTACTACTACTACTA
>CAACVS010000295.1:14492-51312 GCA_900660405.1 Pseudo-nitzschia multistriata | reverse complement strand
CTTAGCATATCACGGAAATTGTCTGGATCGTAGTCTTCGTGATCACTGGCAAACTCGCTGTAAATTCCCCATGAAAGTGATAGCTGCCTCGATGTTGCCATCACAGGAGATATGGCAAGGATAGGCGTACCAGGGCGGCTCTGGGAGGCCTTGAGTGCCGTACTCCCACCGCAGGTAAAACTAACGATTGCTTTTGCGTTGACGGTTCTTGATATTTGTCTTGCGGCAACAATAATGGCGGATGCCGCAGAAGAGTCCTGTTGCGGATCAAAGGATTGCAAGTATCGGTCATAATGTGGGTCACTTTCGACTCGATTGATGATTCGCTGTTGCATAGCAACAGATTCTTCGGGGAAGGCCCCGGCAGCACTTTCGGCACTCAACATGATCGCATCGGCACCATCATAAATGGCCGTGGCAACGTCGGATGCTTCCGCACGAGTCGGTGTGGGGGACTCGATCATGGAYTCAAGCATTTGTGTTGCAACAACAACAGGTTTTCCTTGCTCTCGGCATTCGTCAATGATTTGCTTTTGCAGAATTGGAACGTCTTCTGGAGCACATTCGACACCCAAATCTCCACGCGCTACCATGATTCCATCACACAAGTGAACTATATTTGCAAGAGAATCGCCATCGAAGCAACTAGGTTTTTCAATTTTTGCCATGACATGTGGTCGATGAGCACCGGGAGGGTTGTGGTAATTAATCAGACTAATGATTTCCTCAATGTCCTCCGGACGTTGCACAAAGGATAGCGCGACCCAGTCGACGCCGATGCTCAGCATGTATTCCAAATCTGYACGATCTTTTGGAGTCAAGCAACTGATTTGYAAAATTGAATCTGGTGTATTTACACCCTGAGAYGGTTTTTATTGGTACAGCATTTTTAATGTTTTTTCAGTTGCATGTGGTCGTGCAAAAGGACAAACCAGAAGACAAGTCATTAGTAACCTAGTATTCCTACGAAATGACGACCAAAACAAAAAAGGGCAAGTYATTGAATATGATGATAAAACACATACCTTTTTGTCTTTGATTTTTCCGGGGACTTCAACTTCTGTGTCTAGAAACCCTGGTCCTTTTGCGACAACACGAACTTTGACTTTTCCGTCATCGATCAGCAAATTATCTCCGAYAGCTGAAGCTTCGATGATTTCTGGGTGGGGCAACAAAACCCGCTCGCTGGTTCCTAGAGTTTGGTCCAAATCGAACCGAAAGATTTGTCCCTTGACGAGCATTTCACCGTCGGGATTGGCAAATTGACCCACTCGTAGTTTGGGACCTTGCAGATCTCCCAAGATTGCGATCGGATGATCGTGCTTTTCCTCAACGGCACGTATGATGTCAAGGAGCTCCTTTTTCTGTGCGTGCTCTCCRTGACTAAARTTCAAACGAAAGACATCGGCACCTGCCAGAAACAGCTTTTCGATCATTTCGAAATCTGAACTGGCGGGTCCCAACGTAGCGAGTTGTTTCGTTTTCTTTCTCCATCGCTGAGATTGCTTATCGRCCGAACCGAAAGTTGGTTCGGCGACAGCAGTAGGAGCGTTACCAGCAGCAGCTGCATAGGCGGCTTTCATTTGAGCATCGTAGGCATCCATTCCGTTAAACAAAGAAGTGTCATAGTGATTGGTATTGGCAGAGGCGATCCCGCGCGAAGTAAAAGCTGCAGCAGGGTACGATGCTACCGCCGACAGGAGGGCAGCGGCAAGAGCTTTCGCTTGGATCTTCATCTCAATTCTTTCTTTTTGTTTGTGATGTTATTTTTGTGRCCTATTGCRTAYGACCTTGTTGATGCCACTGTTATTTGGTCAACGARTCGAATCCTCGTTCGTTGAAGAGGAACGACTGCAAATGCAACAGGAAATCATTTTTCCTGTRACACGTCGTGACACTGAATTCTGCGGATACGTTTTTGAAATTGTTGTTCGCGTTTTCCTCTTGGAAGCAATTTCAAATTTCAGATTTTTTGGCGCACTGGTTTCGTCGTAGCGTACGGAGATGACCAGGAACCGTTTACRATGACGTCAGACGAAAAATCTTTTTTTAGTCGCAGGAATATGGAATCGATCAACGATGACCTTGGGGGAAGGGGGCAAACAAGATTCTTCGATATTCCTACTACCTGCCCCAGCATTGATCGTGCGCACGGCTACTCGTGGTACCGTACTTTTCTGCAATGTTTTCTTTTGTTCATAGCACTAGTAATACTAGTAGTAGTACTACTACTTCAAAAATACGTACTAATAATCCTACCACTACTAATATTACTAGTACTAGTACTAACAACAGTAGAATTTGGTAATACTCCAAAGTATTACTAGCACTTGTAGTGCTACAAATCCAACATCAACAAGAAGAGCACAAGTGGTGCTGGGGTGGTATGGAAAAATCCTGATATTCTTCTTGTTGTTCTTGTTGCTTGTGCCTCCACCCGCAGCACCATCACCATGAGGACGACATATCACCAGCAGAATGACCACCAGTCAGCATTGCTAGCTTAAAATTTTCTTCTTGTGACACAGAGATAAGCAAATTGCTACCGATTCATCTCTCCGCTCATATTTCTGTCCAGTTTTAAATAATGAATGCCAGTAGGACTAGTAATAGTGTTACAGTACTACGACTAGCAACTGTTACCAATCAATTATTAGTGGTTCCTTTCAGTGCCCTTTCAAGAGTTTGAAGACCGCATGTAATGAAAACGGAAAAGACAAGAAGTCGAATTGTTCCATTCCTTTCTTCGTTTTTGACTCTTACTAGTGGTCGCATGTGAGGTACTGTAGTACCCAGCATTCATTTGCTGGCGACCGGCGTGTTCCCTGGGCTCCTTCTTGCTTGCAAGAATGTTGGAAAGCCACGAGAGACCCATCGAACCCAGATGCTCCGTGAACGAGCAAAGCGATCCCACGGCTGCCATGCGGCCACTTTGCAGTGCCTTCCGCGGGGAGCATTGCATCGCATCGCATCGCATCCTGTTTCGAACCACGACGAGGCAKGCACTGCGGAAAGCCGYGTACGGAAYACACGGCGAGGGGCGTCTTTGCCACTTGGTTTGTGTGTTTTCCGTCACTGATTTCCTCCGTTCTCTTCCACAACCGGTTCCCTCGCCCGTTGCGTGCGTTTGTCCTACGCATACACACACAGACACACACACAAGAATCCGTATCTTCCTGGTGCAGCCGATTCCAAGGAAACACGAAATCGGTGCAGCCCAAGTAACCCCGGTGATTCGACCCGACCCGACTCGACTCGACTCGATTCGGTTGGATCCGATTCGATTCGATTCGATTCGATCCGACCTTGTTTGTCCAAGGATCGCTCCCTCTCACAGCCCCAGGACCCGGTCCCACGCCCTGGTTCGCTCGGTTTGGTCCGTCTCGGCGCACGGCATCCTCTGTGCTTTGYGTTCCAGAGAGAGGGGCTGGTTGCCAAAGCCGTTCACCCCGGCGGGGGCCCGAGCCGGCGGAGGCGCACTTCCGCAAGCGTCCCTTCCGCTCCCGTCCTCGGTCCCTTCGGGGGGGAGTTCCTCCTCCGGAACCAGGCCGCGGGTCTGGACGCAGGAGCCGTCGGGGTAGACCACGCAGAGATCGACCGCGCTCCCGCTGCCCAGRTCGTTGCGGATCCCCGACAAGACGGCCCGGCGGACCAGGTCGACCCCCTCCTCCAGCGAGAGGTTTTGGGCCCAGCCGTCCTCCAGGACGGCCATCGCCGCGGCCCCCCCGCTGCCGAGTGCGCAAAAGGGGAGGTCCGCGTCGGTGGACCCGTGGGGGTGGATCGCTCTGAGAAAGGCCTTTTGCTTCCAGACCCCCCCGACGATGAGGTTGGCACCGATCCGGCCCCCGTTCCGGAAGAGGACGTCCCGAAAGACGCCGCAGATCCCATCGATCGAAACCGGGCGCATCCACAGGAGCGGCTGCCCCTTCGCGAAGCCTCCGGAGCCACCATAGTCCTGGTASAGCACCTCGGCGGCCTCTTTCTCGGTCGTTTCCGGCCGCTGGCCGCCCGAAAGGCCCCCGTTGCCGACGGTCCGGCCCCCCAGCTCGTCCATGGCCACCTGGTAGAGGACCTGCCGGGTGAGCTTGTCCAGGTCGGCCGAGGTCCCCGCGCCGCAGCACCGGCAGTTCGAGGCCAGCTTGTGGATCTTGTCGCAGGCCTTGTCGGCCACGAGGGTTTCTGCGGTGGCGCGCGTGTCGGCGGCCAGGACCACGCAGGGGCCGGAAGGCGGGGGGGTCCCTCCTGGTTTCGCTGCACCGTCTCTGGCGGCGGTGGCGTTGTGGTAGACGACGCAGCCGGCGATGGTRGTCCCCGTCTTTTTGAACGAGGACCGCAAGGGTGCCGGGAGTTGGGATTGCAGTAAAGCATCCGAGCGGAACCGGTCCTCCTCGCGTGGACGTGGTGGCTGTCCTGCTTGTTGTTGTTGTTCTTGTTGTTGTTCTTGCTGCTGCTGCTGCTGCTGCCACTGCCGGTGTTGTTCCCCGGGCAGAAAGGCGACGGGAACAAAAGTCCGGGGGTCCCTCCGGATTCCCAGCATCCCTCCTTCCGCGGTGTCGTCCACCCGGAGGCGGGCGCAGCCGGGGTCGAAGCTTCCGCAAAAGTTGTCGAGGTGGTCGTCGCCGATGTTGTCGCCGGCACCCGCATCGGTTCCGGGAGCGCCTCCGCCGATGCGGGACGGGGGAACCACGATGCGGGCCGAGGGGCCGGACAGAGGGGAAACCGAGCGGAGCGACAGGGAGAGGTCGGCCGCGGAAGCAAGGGCCGGTCCCCGGGCGAGGGACCCCAGCAAGAGCATCGGCAGGAGCGGCAGCCACACCGCGGGCGAAAGCACCGGGCCGGACCGGCACCCCCGGGAGCCTTTTGCCGGGAGCTGCGCCGGCATTCTTGCGTGGTATGGTTTTTTCCCGATTTCTTGCTCCGCCATGTCTCGCTGCGCTGTGCTGTGCTGTGCTGGCCGTTCGTTCGTTCGTTCGTTCGTTCGCTCGTTTCCTTCGTGTTTTCAGAAAGATTGTGCGACAACAGGAAAGACAGTCCTAATGTTTCGGGGTGCTTGTCTTCTCCCCAGTTACAGGATACTGTATTAGAGTTGCGTTTTCATTAGATGCTTGACACTGGCCGCTGATCTAAATCGGTTTACCGGTCGATTTTACGTAGGAACTCGTATCCTTGTACCGGTACGAGGTATTGTATCGCACCGGATCGTACCCGTACGTATCGTTTGGTACGAGTACAAACTCAAGAGGATCGAATTCGAAATTTAGGAAAGACTATTGAAGTCTCTCTCTCATCCCACACTTCACACTGTACAAAATGCTACGGTACGTAATGTACTAGAAGTACGTACCCACTCACTCACTCACTCACTCAAATCACTCACAAGAGAGGTACACTGGGCTTGGAATTTTTATGAATGAATCATGGGAGTCGAAGCCATTCAGCAGCAGAGAAGAATCTAAACAAAAATGTGAGGTCATTCGGTTCAGTCATTCATTCCACCCTCGTGATGGGATGGCAACGGTTCTGYCATTCGTTCCGATCCTTTCCGTTCACGTCCGGATCCTTCCTCTCTCACTCCTACCTGTGCGTACCGTACGTACGAGTACGAGTACGAACATTCGTACCATACCGTACGGTATCGTACCTCCCCGACAATCGGGAAATCAAAATCTCTCACCCGATCCTACGGTACTACTACTCTCTGCTGTCAGTGATCACACGGCAGTATTTTTTGTGCTTTCCACCATGGGCGACAACAGCAACAGCAACAGCAACAGCAACAGCAACACCAACAGCCAGAGCAACACCCCCGGAGCAGCGGGGACCGCCGCGACGGGCTTTGCCACCGCGCTGGTGGCGGGCGGGCTGGCGGGAACCAGCGTCGACGTCGCGCTCTTTCCCATCGACACGCTCAAGACGCGGATGCAGTCCCCCCAGGGGTTTGCCAGGGCCGGGGGCTTCCGGGGGATYTACAACGGGCTGGGAGCCGCGGCGGCGGGATCGGCCCCCGGGGCCGCCCTGTTTTTTTGCTCCTACGAGGTGAGTCGTGTCGTGTCGTGTCGTGTCGGGCGTTGTCTTTGGGTCTGGGTGCGAAGGAAAGGCGAGTCGAGTCGAGTGGAGTCGAATGGAGACGAGTCCAGTCCAGTCGAGTCGAGACGATGGAGCTGCTCCCGCACACCGAGAGTCCAATCGATCCGAGGCATGCATCTCATTCGCGCCTTTTTTTGTTTTGCCCTTGCTTCCAAATTCGAATGCATTCCATTCCAATGGACACCAATCCAATCCATTTCATTCCAATCCATTTCATTTCATTCCAATCCAACCCGATCCGATCCGCGAGGCAGAAATGCAAGCCCGTCGTCCGGCGGTGGCAGCGCGATCTGRCGGGGGGCGGTTCCGGCGCCCCGGAAACCGGCTGGAACAGCCCGGCCCTCTCCCACATGGCGGCGGCCTCCATCGGCGAGTCGGCGGCCTGCCTGGTCCGGGTGCCCACGGAGGTCATCAAGGCCCGGATGCAGACCAGCACCTCCAGCGCGTCCTCGCTCACCAAGACCGTCCGGTCGGTCCTGGGAGAAACCCACGGGAAAGGCGGGGGCCTCCTCGCAAACTGGACGGGCGGGCTCTACCGGGGGTACGGGATCACCCTCCTGCGGGAGATCCCCTTTGCGATGATCCAGTTCCCGATCTACGAGTTTCTCAAGRCCTTCTGGACCGAGACMCTCCGGGACGGGGTCCCCGTCAACCCGGTCCAGGCGGCCGCCTGCGGGAGCTTTGGGGGGGCGGTGGCCGCCGCCGCGACGACGCCCCTGGACGTCGTCAAGACCAGGCTCATGCTGGGGGCCGACGCGGACGGGAGGCCCTACGACAAGGGGGTCCTGGACCTGGTCCGGCGGACCGCCGAGGAGCGRCCGAGCCGGCCCTGGGCCGTCTTTTTCAGCGGCCTGCAGCCCCGGGTGGTCTGGATCTCCATCGGCGGCTTTGTTTTTTTCGGGGCCTACGAGGGGTTCAAGACCTCCCTGTCGCCGGTCCTCGGCTGAGGCGCTTTCGGTGGGTCCGGTGTCCGCGGACGGGCCGGTCCCCGTGCCGTTTCTAGGAGAACCAAACGAAAGACCTCTCGGTGCCATTGGATGGAATGATACAGTTTTGTCGAACCATCGAAACCGCCGCGGAAGGGGCCTCTTTGTCGCTGCCAACCATCGCTGGAGTTGCGCAAGACGAGGCGCACCACGCACGACACAACACAACACAACACAACACAACACAAGCAAGCACACGTGCACCGGGCCCGCAAACAGCGAACTTAGTCGTCCGCGAGTGCAGCATAAATCGTGTCACGGAACGGCGCTGTGCCTGCCGTCTTGTTCGATCGCAAGGATGGTGCGACACGCGCGTTGGCGTGTGGGTTGTGGGGACGATGGTTGTTCGGGAGGGTCTGGTTTCGAGAACGTTTGGTTTGTGCCAAAGCACGGCATGCGCCGTGTCGGGTTTGAAAACGCAGCAGTAGAATAGCCAAARGATGCCGAGTTCGCACGGSACTGTGCACCGGTGCCTTGTTTTGTCACGGAGAATGCCGCTCCGGTAGTAGATCATACATTGTACCTGTTGCCACCTCGAGGCTGCCTGGCCCATGGATTTCATTCACATCGATTCGAAATTCAAAGCATTGCTTTCGGAGAGTGCCCTTCCGGTAGCAGATCCTAGWAGTAATTGATACCACCGTATGGATCTCAGACCAATGGATTACGCATCGACTYGCATCCCAAAGTGCAAAGCATGATTATTCTTATTATTACTTTGATATTTATTTYATCCACCAACAGTATTCTGAAATTTGAAATTTTGCATCTAGATTCGGGAAACTCACAAATCACAGAGCAACTTTCGGAGACGTACCGTACGGTACGAAGTACGAAGATCGTGGTAGTGTATGGTGTCTGCATACAATAGGTACAGTATGTGTGAGTCCACGTAGCCTTCGTTCGTGATTAATTTTATTGCCCCAGCGAAAGATAATTAACGGGCATAAGTGTCGATGCCGTTGAAAGTGCAGATTGCCGTTACGTCTCAACCTTCGCATACAGTACGTACGACTACCATTCCCCACGCAATGAAGTTGTAGAATCTTTAATCTTGATGCTTTTGAGATAATTAMTTCCACGAGTTAAGAGACGCAACGACAAAATATTTTTTTCTTCCGAGTTTGTATGGTACGGTACCGTACGAGACTGTACCCCAAGGACGTACGGTATATATGGCCCGAAGCGACCAAGTAGCCGTTCGTAGCGTACAGTACTCGTGGCACGTCTTTATTTACAATTCAAGGTRTGCAAAATAMGTGGCAGAGTACTAAAAATCGGAAATGGGAAACTACGAATAAAGTTGGAAAACGAAGATCGTCAAGTACGAGTATCGATTTCAACTATTTTCTTGCCACTAGCCGAACAACTTCGAGTGGTACAGGGACGGACAACATACTTCGTAACTCGATTGCAATACGAAAATAATCGTGCAACAGCTCCTTCTCCACCAAGAAACAGATAGTGATGGCACACACACACACTGACCAGTTACGAAAGAAATAGAYCATGGATTTCTTTGCTGGCCAAAACTCGACCAGCAATGGCGGCGCGACGAAAACCGGCGCGGGTGGGATGAACGTCGTGATGCGTCTGCGACGAACGTGGGACGTAAAGATGCCTCCGSCTAGCAAATACGTGAGGAACAATCGGATGGTATACACCGGTCTGGGACACACGAACATCATCCAGAGATCGCGGAAAATCGTGCTTGAAATCCTCGGGCCCGATGTCGACGAAAACGCTGCCGACGACAGCGACAGCTCACTGACCRAAGGCACGAAGCGGAAACCTTCTAGGGGAAGTACMTTTATGGGTGATACGGGATATTTCCTTGAAGAAGAAGAGACAAACGARAGCCTACAGCGCAGAAGGGGTACGTTGCAACGTTCAACAGAAGCTCGGAATTTCATCGATTTAAGTTCCGAACTGAAAGACGATGACTTGGTGGTTGTTCGTATCTTGAAGCCACGAAGAGGCCGATGGGGAATCAATAGAGATCCGGAGGATAGCGACGACGACGACGATGATGATGACCCAGACCAAAATTTGTACGGTAACGAGAAAKCTGCCGCCTTCTCTGTCACCGGCATAATCAACAAAAGGAACAGCAAGCGCAGCTCTCACAAAAAGAAAAGCAACAAGTGGTTAGAAGAGGCTCTGAAGGAGTATTCAGATGCCAACAAATACGGAATATCACGAGAAGAAGACTGGATTGAATATCGGAAATTCGGGTTGGATGAAATMAAAGATGACGATAGACGATACCGGAAAACATGGGAGGCAACAATTGGCATAGGTTCGTACATAGAAAAGCGAAGAATTATCTTCAAAAACAAAGAGCAGGCRGAGGACTTCAAAACAGAGATAGACAACTTGCGATCGTTATCAAAGGAACGAGCTGCGTWTCGCTTGGAGGCATACAAAAAACATCAATTGGAAATCAGAGCAAGACAAGWACAAGCGGTAGCCAATATCCAGAGACCGTTGGAGTTAGCAACAGAAAATGCAGGGAATTGCAACAACAAAACTCCATTCCTTCCTTCGATTCCTGGTCCAAAAACGATTCTTGGTAATTTTGGAAATGCTTTGACATCTGTTCCGAGGACTTTGATTGGATCCTCTTCCACAGATCGTAAGAGCGACCAAAAAAAATTGAAACCATCATTACACAAATCGGCCTCCCTTTCGTTGGAAGATGACATCAATCTACTGGTAGAAATTGTGTCCTGTTCGGATCTACCAATAGCAGATGTCACTTCTACCGATCCATACGTTGTCGTCTTTTTAGGTGTCAACGCAATTCATAGGACTGATTATATACCCAAAGAGTGAGTTTCGTTTTTCGTCCGACTTGACATGGGGTGTGATTTTCCGAGGCAGCAGAAGGCTCTGATACCGATAGCAATACGATGCACTCAAAACTTTTTCCCTTCTTTCGAAAGGCTCAATCCCGTTTGGACGGTTCACAACGGTTCTCTGTTCATGGTTTCGTGCTCGGCGGAAGAGTTTTTTTCTTTTAGTTACGGTCTAGTTTTTTGCGTGAAAGATTACGATCGTGGTAAAAAGGATGATTTAGTAGGCCGAGTTGAATTGACACAGGAACAATTGTTGTCGATGACGGGTGAGCGAGTCGCAATAGAATTATATGTTCCCCAGGGAATGCGCAATCATGCACCGAACAGAGGAAATGATCGGAAAGACCCCTTATATAGTCCGAAGTTGATTTTGCGAATTCGGAAGGCAACGCCGGCGGACCAAAAATTCATCAAGAAATTCAGGGAAATAAAACGCTCAAAACGAGAGGCAGTGTACGTCGACACAACCTTCAATGCAAACGCAGATTTGATGGGGCTTTTRAAGAGGGAATCGAAAATTCTAGATGGCGTTGAATTGGTAAGACGTGTGAGACATGCAGAAAACACCATCATCTAGCTACACACATCGCTAGTAGATGACATGCAGATCGATTCAATYGACGAGTTGACCATTCTAACGCTTTGTCCTTTCGCTCTTYCTGCTTTCCTTTATTTTACTTACTGCTCGAACTACCGTCRATTCTGAAAAGTTTTGTGTCAAACCTGGACCCGATCCCGACCGCCCTGCATACCAAACAAGGTGGATGACCAAATCCGAGATAGCGGTAGAAAACATGAAACCCTCGAGATCTTGGATCGAGTCAGGAAATGGAAAGCTTGGAAAGATTTTTGTTGAAGTACTCAAATGCGAAAACCTTCCAAACGTCATGTTCACTCGCAAAGTGAAGAGTGAAAGGGGGTGTACAGACCCAGTAAGTGCAAAGCAAATAAATCAATTCTGAATCATCCTAGATGAAAATGATAACGTTGGAATAATTCCTAACTCCATGTTTTAGTTTTGYTGTCTAGTATTTGAGGACGCGATTGGATATACTGATGCTATTCGAAATTGTACCAAACCACGATGGATGCCATGGTCGCAGAGAGCATTTGTGTTCAATGTGGCTCACGCAAGTAGCAATCTTATGATTGGTGTTTTTGACCATGGAATCACTGGATACCACCATCCGCTCGGACGTGTGTCTGTAAATGTAACCAATCTGTCACCAAGAACTGAATACGTCCTGTCATTCGATCTTTACAAGTCCGCACTGCTGGACAATAATCGCAAGCCGCATGGAAAGATAACGATTCGGATACGGATTGATTTCAATAATCGTGGTATTTCAAACTATACCCTTGGAGCTGCCAGTAATCTACCCAGAACAAATTRCCTTAATCTGCCAAACAGGTTTGAATTTATGACGGTATATTATGTTTGTCATGGCGATGAAGATCCTACAAGATTTTCGTTGGAAACATTATACGCATATCAAGCTGAATTAGAAGAACATTTTGTACATGTTCATCAAGTAAGRCAAGCGGCCTTGACGGTCATGTTTTGGCGAGGACACCACAAGATAAAGATCTTCGGGATATCGTTGAACGTTCCCATGCACAGTGYAGTCGCATTTCTAATGGGTATTACACTTATCGAAAATCTTGATCTACTGCCTTCCTATTTGCTATTTTCGATTGTGTGGCTCTTAGCTGCAACATATGAAGCACGCCAAGCCCATCCATCACCTTGGGCGGGGTCAGTGACACTTTCTGATATGTGGCAAAGTGCTATTTACAGCAAGAGCTTTCCTCGATCTATAGCTGAATTTGAAAATGAAGAAGCTGTCCTTAAGTACGAAGAGGAGRCGAGACTCCGSTACGAGGAAGAGCAAGAAATCCAAAAAGAACGCCACGAGACCGCCGAACAATTAGCCGACTTATATGGCCAAGGGTCTACTGAACCAGAGGACCTCTCAGCAGAGAGTGCCACCAAGAAAGTTGGAAGTGTCATYATGGATAAGATAAACTCTGTCAATCCTCTCGCAACGTCATTGCTACCAATTCAGACTACGCTCGGAAATACAGCATCATTTATTCGTATATTGCGAAGTATCTTGCTTTGGGATGAAACCATTTATGCCTTCATTATTTTGAATGCTTCACTTGGTTTGGGGGTGTTATTTCTTTTTGTTCCGTGGGGCTGGCTTGTTCGATGGATATCAAGATTAGCGATCTGGGGTTTCCTTGGTCCATGGATGAAGCTTGTCGATTTGTACATTTTACCGAGATATTTTGGTGCAGGTAAAGACAAGGACAAAATACTGGGTGATTATGCAAAAGAGCAAATTGATTCTCTTGGTCTCACAAAAGAGAACACTTTGAGAAAAAGGGAGCAAGTTTACAAACTACGAGCTATGAAACGTTATATGTTTGGAAAGTTCTCAGTTATGGTTCCAAGATACAAGGACTACAGGTATCGCGATACTCCTTTACCTGAGTCGAGTGCCACACCAATATCASAAACACCGGAGATTAAGGTCACGAACACTTGGCCCGGGCAGAATTTAACGGGTGAAATGATTCCTATTTGGGGTGTCAGGATGGACCAGAGAAAGAAAAAAAAGTGAYTCAAGAAAATCGTATCGTTCCAAAATAATATTATTATAAATTTCAAGCTGCYGCGAATACTCTACTTCTCCGTAGTTTTATGAAGAGAATATGAAAAGACAAATTAGATGAAGCGCAGACATGCCAAGATGTAGATTTSTATACTGATATCCTCGTCTCGTTTAAATTAGATATTAATGAAAAACGCAAAATTTGCGATGTATGATTTAGTGTCCATTCGATTTTTACTGTGTCCAGAACGTAGGAGCTCCCCTTTCCCCTTCGGAATGATCACTATTTATTTTTGCGCGGCGATTTTTTCCTTTCACATTCAATTATTTGCCCCCTTCCCGTTCGCTGAAAATGGCGGCGTGATTACGCGCTCCCCAATCCTTGGCAGTTTCCCGAAACTTCCACCTTTCTTTCCAGTTCAAGTAGCTGGCGACTGATCGCTGCATGATGAATCGATTCATACTTCTTTGCCATTTCTTGAACAACATCCTTCCCTCTCACTTCCCACTCCTGTCGGTTTTGTAGAGCATAAGATAAGTATTCATCACTGGACACACCAAAGACTTGGCATTGTTTGATYTTATTTGCAAGGGGAATAATGTAAAAGTCATAGAACCCAAGCTCTCCTTGGTACCAGTAGTCTGATGGATTCTTCTCTGCACGGCATTCCGCATAGGCAACATAGCTCTCTTCGAAGAGGCGTTCATTCCATCGACGRTATATGTGCCAGTGCTGCATTGTGTGAGCGATATCACTCAGTTGAATCAAATGTTCGATCACAATAGTGGATCTGAGATTGCAATCATCTTCGGTAGTCTTTTCAGTATTAAACGCTAAATCCCAACGTTGATTACGTGCTTYAATCAAATCCTTGTCCACAATGTCTGTGGCCATTACGCAATTCACGACCATTTGGCGAAAGAAACGGAATTCTGCAGCAGTGGTATAAATATGACGGCGGAGATGGGCGTAGGTAGGTTCCATCAATAAACACCACCCAACATCAATAGAATTTTGTTCTGCCACTGACTTTTYTTTATAYATAGTAGCCACGGGAGCCTGTTCTTTGACGAGTTGAACGTTTGGTGCGCCTGTGTGGTCAACATCATGGATTAATGCAGAAAAGACRATTGCAAATGAAGTGAATGGATCACTGCAAATACCGTACGAATTATCTTTGCCACCTTCCAACTGATCGTCACAAGATGCGATTCGGTTCAAAAGTTTAATGCAGGACATAGAAACATGAGATGCATGCTCGAAATTGTGGAATGCGTTCTTGCGATACAAGGATGCAATGCYGTAGACGTAATCTTGCAACTCGTCGATAACCTTTTGATCCAACGGAGCCGGGTTCTCCGTCGACATAGCTTTGCTAGCGACGCAGTCAGGAATACTAAGACATTCCACAACTTCATCGATGACTGTTTGATTGGACAGATGCCTCGAATGATTTCCGAGTTTTTGTTTTTCCAATTTCGTAATGGTAGAGAGGTTTTCAGGTTTAATATTAGCGACTCTGCGTTTTTCCGCCATTTCCCTCAGGAGCTTGCCTAGCATTTCAACAACCCAGTCAGCAACTCGGTTCCTTTCTTGCCATCGCTGGCCCCCACACGAGGACCCATTGCTATTGTCGTGATTACTGACAACAACTTCGTTACTTAGAGGCGTGCGTGCCAAACTATTGCCATCCGAGGTCTTAGTTCTGACCGAAAGGAGAAAATATGTTGTAAGTTCTCCTTTTCCTTTTACTYTGACCCTGTCTTGCCTCTTCGTAATCCAATGCTCTTTCCCTGCATCGATTAAAAAAYCTGCTGTTGCTTGTGAAAGCTGAATGCGGTTGGAAACACCCGTGCTTTCCATGCGAGAGGCTGTATTCATGGTATCACCAAAAAGCTGGAAGCGAGATTTTTCTCCCCTCAACACACCAGCCACGACTGGACCACTATGTAATCCAATGCGGAGGCCGAGATCACCAGTATCAGGACCAAGTTTTACCTCCAGTTCTTTGGTGTATATTTGCATTGCACGAAGGCATTCTTGTGCAAACCGACACATAACCGCAAAATGGTCCTTGCGGGGATCTGGAAGACCACAAACTGCCACATAACAATCTCCAACAACTTCGACCTTGAATACACGGCGTTTTTTCGCGATCTCATCGAAAGCTCGATATATTGTTTCCAACAAAGTGAAGACGGCTTCTGGTTCACGAGTCGATGACCATGCTGTGAATCCGGCAATGTCAGCAAACATGATTGTTGTGTTCGGGAATAAATCTGCAATTGGTTTGGTGTCCAAAGGTTCCCTGATTGATAACTCTCTACTATCATCTAAGAATRTAACGAGATTCCGCTTTATGGATTTCTTTTCAGCTTTAGCTTCCAACTTGACATCGACTTGTTCCATGAGTTTCTTTTGGACCATTTTTGGAAACAGCGAATTTACAATAGCGCTTTGGCGCAATGCTGTCTTRAGAAGCTTCGTTTGTCGCCTTGTTACTAAGCAATCGAATAAAATAAAGGCGAGCGATGTGAACACAAAAACCAGCACGACCAATAGGCTAGTAATCCATGGGCGGTTGGATTTAAACGATGCTTCGTACGAARCCGTTGGATACATAGTCATTGTGTATATGCAGATATCTCCTTTGTAGTCTTCACGTTCAACCTTTCGATTGTAAGCTTGAGCGAATGGGGCTTCTATAGCCATATCATCGTAATTGGGGTCGTGCAAGTCCTCTTCCCCTAACATTTCAATGTACGGCCCACTAACACTGAYTGAAAAAATTTCATCGCACGTGTTCTCCATGACAACAATAATTTCGTCGCTATCTTTGTTCATATTGTTTTCGAAGAATTCCGCCCACGGGATAGTAGCCGCMACGAACCCAGCGATCGGAGCATCGTCTTGGAAGTCTCTGAAAATRGGAACCGTTACAACTGTTTGAATWATTTCTTTGTGCTCTTCGATTCCAAACCACGCTGACTGATCACAAACGTCTAGGAAGACGGGTGTCTTGCTAAAAGACAAAAAATTAGCTGCCTTGTTGAATACTCTTCTATCCATCAAGTTGTAGTTGATGATAGGAACGTCTCGGTGTGTTTCGTTGATGACTGGAACTGGGACCATTTGCCAGACGGGGGTGTAGTAAGTTTCATTGAGAGGTGATGCGACTTGGATTTCGGAAGCATCCGCATGGTCGTCCATTTGCTCCATTTTAKCGTCAGTAGCTTTCGCATCCTCTTGCAGCTGTCTACGGTGAAGGTAATCTCCAGAGCAATCATGCGGTCGWTGCAGCCCATCCATATTACTACGAAGTGAACGAGAGTTGATCGACGCGGAGTCGGATTCACTTGTGTTAGTCGCGTCCATCGAGTTGGATGTGGCAAAATCGGGATCGTCTTCCCACTGCCAAATAAAAGACGGGATCTCTGGTGTGATTTTGACTGGACCACCMGGTTGGTTTAATGGTATCCAATTCTTGTGGCTTTCAGAATACTCCACCCATGCGTCATAATCATCGTTCATCACCTTTGGCGCATAAACGATAGCCAATGCGTTTGTTGTTTCCCTAGCTTGACCCAGTTGATATTTAATGTCAGGAATGTCTACAAATCCAGCTGGAGTTTGAAGGTTTGATGATATCCATGCTTCTTTCACGAGTGATGTTGTCGCAGTTGAAAGGCCTTCGAACGTTGCAAACACATTATCGATATTGTGGTTTGTGTACAAAGCCAGTTCTTCTGATTGGGACTCGAACTGAGCAACGAACATTAGTCAGTAATCAAATCAAATTAGGGAAAGCGTAATTTTYAATGAGCCGATGCAATCATCAAAAAGYATAAATCAATAGCGCAATAAAATGGCAAACACGGTAATCACTAGGCSAAGCAAGCATGCGTACCGATYTTTTGAAGTTTTCCTTTTCTTCTATTTCGTACAAAACGTACGAAACTACAGCGCAAAGCAAGGCAGATAAGACCAATATAGAGAAGAATATACAGCGAGATGCCGAAATATACCTATCCGTATTTACACCACTGTATAGCATGCCAGCATCCCGTTCCATTCCTTCGGAGAATTCCGTATCGCGCTCGGTGCTGTCTCTGCGTGAAAAGTCCGAATCGCTCCGGAAATAGTTGTTGTCATTGTCGTCGAACATCGAATCWCCCGATCCGTTGCGAAGTGGACGTACTGCCCCACCGTCGACCATTGCTTGTTTCAGCTAAAGGATCGAGTGCCGCTTGATTAATTTTATGGAGTGTTGGTTCTCAGCAATCCTTCGTGATTTGTAGTGTTGCAACTTCCGCCTTGRCTGTTTGTGTTCGTTGAAAYACGATGAGGTGAACGTTATGCGGTTTATTCATGGATGTGAGTGCAGTCGAAGTACCWTTAGAGCAACGCAATCGTTAAATGTGAAAACTGTTTGAAGAAGAATGAGGCAGGAAAAGTTATCGTTATGTCATAAAGGGTTGATGACCGGACCAATGCCTTCTACTGTTCTTGAAAAATTGGACATCCAAATTACACTCTTTACTTCCTTAAAGTACGAGTATGAATTCGATTGCTTCTACTTAGTACAGTACTAGCTTCGTTGTCCGGCAACTGAAAAAAGCTGCCAGCTCGCCTTGAAGAGACWAAGGCACTCGTACTAATTTAAAATTGTGAAAAAGGAACATACGGTAGAATACTCACAGCATTAAATGCTCTCATTTTGTAAATGGGCTTGGGTAGGTCACTACTGCTTTGTTCTGGTTTAAGAAACGCTCATAGACATGAAAACGGGATGAGTGCGAACCCCATCGCATATTTATTAGAATCATTTATGTTGGGCGTCCTATTCATTAGGATGGTTTGTTGTTTCCAATACCAGCACGAGGTGCTGGTGTCTTACATCGCGCTCCATTAAAACAGGTTATGAGTCATATTTTTGCAAGCCATTTGTTAACCAGCAGCAAGCTTTTTTTGCTTGTTGCTGCTACCAAAGGACCAAACATAGGAGTAAGAGAATCTTTTAGTCAGAAAGGGCTTTATTTCCTCTTACTGTACATGTCTATTTTCCAAGTTTTTTCCCCAGAGAACCTTTTCCAGCTTGTTGATTTCTCTGCACACAGAAGCAATTTGCAAAAAAACTCGTCATTAAAGCAAAGAGGGGGAACAAGAACAACACCAACCTCAAGGAGAGGGACCTGTCACTCCTCCAGTTCAACACTGTGCCCTCAACAAAAGATGCAATCCRTATAAAGCATTTATTCATTGCAACTTGGGAGAGGGGATCTGGAAGTTAGTGTACAAATTGATTAACCAAGTGCTTTCTTACAAGAAAGAAAACCACCAACAAGAGTAGTAGATCTTGTAGTAACAAACAGCAGCAGGTAGGGAAAGTTGCCATGAAATACTAGTAGCAGCAAAAAAGAATAACAAGGAAACAGTAATGAGAGTCAAATCCTTCCTCCAAATCCAACAAGCATTGGAAGGGTTCCAGAAGTTTCAGATAAATTCCAAAACACTGGTGTATTACTGCAAAGAAAGCAACTCCTGAAGAACAAAATAACAAAGCCCTGTAGAAAATGGTTTTTAGGGCCTAGCTCCTTCAAGCATAATCATGGTTGCAGAGTCAACAAGAGCAACAAAGTCATCCAGTCTTTCTAATTCTCCTTTGTTCTTTGCTAGTCCTGTTCTTGCTGCTGGCAGTGACAAGAAAAATATAACCAAAAGGCCCCATACAGTTGATGTTGATGCTGAAGATGCAGTTGACAATGGCTACAATGGTGAAGATGAGAAGAATCCCAGCAAAAAGAAGAGCAAAAAAGAGATTGATAGAAGTGATACAACTATACAGCATCATGCCAGGTTAAAGAGTCGTGAGGGATCAGCAGGAGAGTGAGCTTAAGGTCGAGGCATTACAGGCATATACTGGTGCAATGATTGCTAAGGTGAAGTATCAAAAAGAAAATTTGCCCAGTCAGATGTATTCTTCCATTTCTAGCATTGTTAAACAAGCAGCAATGCCCTTTACAAGACAGAAATAAAACTATGCACTTGTGAGTGCATCAAAGATGTTGCCCCCCACAAGGCTCCTAATAGTACTACTATTCTTCTGCAGGCAGTACTACTAGTAGTAGAGTGTGCAGCTCTTGCTGGCACCAGAGGAGTTCCCAAAACTGAGGGTGTAATAGTGTATGGTGTTATAGTTTATTTTTTGACTTGACAGCAGTAGGTTGACCACTTGGGTGATAAATATTGAACTGTTCTTCAAGTACTACTCACCATAGAAATCTTACCACTAAAAATCCTGTCTTGCAATATAAGATGCCAGCACTTCGTAAGTACTGATACATGTAGTAACACACTAGTACTAGTAGTACTACTAGTAGTACTAGCTACTAGGAGCTAATGGAAACTACTAGTATTAGTAGTAGAGACACTTCCAGCTTGAACTAAATATTTTACAGGAAATGAAATCTAGTAGTAGTAGCAGTAGTAGCTGTAGCACTACCTTACTGCTGCTAGTGCCTGCTGCTGATCCTCCTCCTGTCACAGCACTACTAGTACTAGTAGTGGTAGGAGTCATAGTACTGCATCATCATAACTAGTAGTAACATTCTCCTCACCGCGATCATACTACTTTGCTTGTCCTGCAGCTTTCTCTCACAATATCACATAACTTAAAATGTTATCTATCAATTAGCATGGATTCCATCCCAAAGTAATGGGTCAAACCAGTGTTTCTCTCCATCCAATTTCTGGACTGGTATGGTACCATTCATTCTATACTGAAAATGCCTGCGATTCATTTTAACTTGCCCATTGCCCATCCTCCTTGTTTGAGAGAATCAGGAAGATGCTGAGACCATCAGATGAAGTATTTCGAAMTATCTGMAGGAAGTTGCCTMAAAGGATATTTTCCAGCCCTTCATTCCAATATTTTTCAATCAAATMATYGTCGCTATTTCCTTCTCATTAATATTCAGACTTCAGTCCTTGRTGCAGATGACGACTCCATACTGTTGTTTTTGCTAAGTTTGCAGGTGCTATTTGAATCTTTTCGCATCGGAATTGTCGGTGCTTGGTTGGAAATTTCGTCTTGCACGATCTCCAATGTCTGACTTGACGATGGATGCATCGAGTGTGTGACTGTGGTGGAAGAGGATGGAGATTCCAAGAGGGGAAGATTTTTGCACGGCGTAGAATCTGAACTTCTTCGCTTCGGTAATGCRGGTGGTTGGTTTGATGACTGCGATATTGATGCTGATATAGTTGAAAAAGAATGTCGATTGGAAAAGCGAGTATTCGTTGCCGGCAAATTACTTTTGTGAGAAGAGTACTTGCGTATCGGGCATGTTGGTGGTTCATTAAYGTTTTCTTCTGGGTATATTCTCGACATTGGATTGAAGTTTGGCCACGGAGAATCTAAATCTGTTCGCAAGGGGATTTCGGGTGGTTTATTATTTTTGACACGTGGTGATGCATTAGTTGATGACGATGAAAGACATGCATTCCTTCTGCTGATGTATGAATCATCATTTTCACTGTCATCAATTCTACAGTGTGATAGGAACAATTGCTGTGCRTCTTTTGTACTTGCTTCTCGACTTTCCTCTTCATCTTCAGTGGGGCAGAGAGGGGCAGATCTCGATGCTCGACGTGCCGGGGCGATTGGTGGGTCTACCGACAAATTTCCCGCTACTAAAAGATCTCTGTGGCTCCCACCATTACTGCTTCTGCRGTATTGGTAGTGCTCATTCTCGTTCTCGATATGCAATGCCGTTACATTTATTGTTGACTYTGAGTTTGTTGTGGCGGACAAAGCAGTTTTTGTGGTTATTGTATTTATATCTTGGTTTGTTCCTGAAGCGATTGATTTGGATGATCGGCCACCAATACTGACGGCATCTTCGGCAAAGGATGCAGTATCGCCAGAATTAKAATCTCGACCGTCGAATATCATATTGTCAGCAAATGATGCAGAATCGAAGGAGTTGGACTTTGAAGCCTGTGTATATTTTTTGTTGGAAGACAACTTGCTTGTGTGAGAAGATGATCGCTGAGGAATTGTAGGCGCAGCAGCGTTGGCTTTGGTTACAGTACGGCCATCATTTTCRGTACTGGTATTGATATCGGCGGCTGTCATTCCTCTCTGATTGATGTTGACGGAAACACGCCTCCGAGGAATGACGGGTGCAGCAGTGTTGGCAGGCCGTTGTCCATCTTCGATTCCTGCCTTTGAAGTTTCATTTAGAGAGAAACGCTGACCTCCCATCAAACTAGCTGTGTGAAGCAATGCGCTATAATTGTCTGCCCAGCTAGAATCATTGCTGTCCATTGTATGTGCGTCGAAATCACTAGTAAATTGTTGATCGTCCGTAGTTTGTGCGTCKAAATCACTCGCAATGTGTTGATCGTCTGTAGTCTGTGCGTCTAAATCACTAACACCTTGCTGATCATCTGACTCGTACGTAATATCTGATAGTTGACTTGCTCGTCTTCTTTCCTGACGGTTGTTGCTATTTCTATTGYTGTTGTCTCGCGACCATATTTTGCTYTCTTCAAAGAAATCTCCATCGCAACTGGTCAGGGTCAAGCTGCTTGTATGATTCTCGTGTGTAAACTCAGCTTCCTCAGCCTTTTTTTTACGTTGAAGAGAATCCAATGATAACGATCTATGATCGTCATTGTCGTTGTCATCATTGATCTTATCCATTTTCTCGTTTGAATCGGAATCAGTGACTGCATTTTCATTGCCTGGGATTGACGTGTTCATTATTACTTTGGTGTTTCKTTTCTCCCTCTAGAGAAAACTTTCGTATCCCTTCGAWTGCATCAATTTGTCTACACTGTCTGTGTTTCTTCTGCCTTGCTTTCGGTTGCAGTCTAACRTAGGGTCGAATAGAAAAGTTTGTTGAAATGGTCACATCAACAAGGATAATACGCGATGGCGATACAGCTCATGCTTTTTTAGAACGCGTGGTGGCTATCAAGTGTTCTGTACCTATTYCCCCCGGATGTGCCCCTAGTAAGCACGTACAGAAAGGTCGGAAGAAATACTTACATCAATGTTGTCAAATCATAGTGCACAGTTCGGAAAGTCCCATCTTTCAAGATCACTACTGTAAACCCGTTCAGATTTGTTTTTAAACGAAATAGCGCATTCAGTTTCAATCTACTCGACGGCCGAGGGACAGACGTGAAAGAATGTTTGGAAAACGACTACAGTAAAATAATACCGGTAGAAGTAGATTGCAGGGACGTTTCGACCGACGAAAATTAGATTCATTTGATCTTTAATTCTACCGTACTTCGGTCAATAGTGACAGGTTTCGATATTTGACACTTTGCTAGAGGATTGTACAAATGACATGAGCAGTTCGTTCAGAATAAAAAATACAAGAAACACATCAACAAATACTTTTGTACAGGTAGTACTGTTGCTTAGACAACTCCGGCGCCAGCCAAGGCACCCGCGCTGCTATCGTCACCAGCAAGTGCGTAACCAATTGAGACAATCGCCAGCATGTCGACGCCAGCTGCCACTTCGACGTGGGGACTCATCGACATACCCGGCATGTAGGCTTTTGCTACCAGGATTCCATCTTCGTTGGTGCTTGAAACTTCCTTGAAGAGCGCTTTGAAGCCCATGGAAGAAAGTCTCTCGCCAACATAAAGGGGCAGGAAATCTTCTTGACCCTTGACGATCCCGTACGTGCATACTCCGGTCGTAAGCTTGCGGTTCACTTCAATCTTGGAAAATTTATACAAGAGAATACCGGAAGGTTCGTCTTTCTTCGCGATTCCTGCCTTTTGTAGGTCCTCTTCGGATACAGGATCTTGGCCGTCGAAAGATGGCTCGGTTTTCAAAATCCAGTTTGTTGAACTAGTCATTGCCTTTTTCTCMGTGACGATAATCGCCACCTGACTTCCGCCGGCATCTGTGATGACAGAATGGCATTTGAACACTCCGGAAGACTTGGACGTCCACAATAATGATTCGCCGTCCGTAGTCACCCATGTTTTGCCCTTATTTTTTATCTTCGTAATTCCGCCTTCGTTGGAAACAAAGGGCTTGCTGATRAACCTTCCTTCGTCTTTGTTGAGGGTTCCCTCGACTAATACCGCTTCGTCGATTGCTTTTCCTGCAGCGTTACCCATTTTTAATTTTTTYTTYCACTTYAATGAAGTTTTGTATWTTATGAGTGTGCGATACGAGACGAACCCGTGCTTAGTTTTGTTGTTGTTGTTTTGATTCTTTTCGAGATCCCGATACATTTTTGAKCTAGCGTTCAACGGTACTCGTACTAGTTCGARTMCKCAGTCTCTTCGAAAGATCGAGTTGCAAAATCCTTTTCATTATTTGAGTACTACYGKTACGTACTACSGGTATGTATTCGACAAAGATTCYATTCTTTGGAATSGTATCGTGAAGAGTAAGGCTYTACAAGTATGTAATTATTTRAGCGTTCATCTGTAGRTTAAAAATCCAACGGATGAGACTCATGCGCTGGTATGCCAGTTTTCATTGGTTTATTAATGTGTTGAAAACAAAAAAAGACCTCGTGTTTGAATCGTGGACCAAGAACCAGTAGTATTCTGAAGTACAGTACTTCGTTGTGGACGGATGACCCCCATGGTAACTATGATCGTTGTTTTTCATGTGAGAACGTGACCGATTAACTCGACGAATATGTTGGAATTTGGAATTTCTCATTTGTTCTGAGTTCTGATGCGTACTCGTACCTTTGAGGAGGTACGTACGTACCACACCCTTCAACATGAATTCAAATTATACTAGTAGTAGTAGCTCACAAATCACAAAGATTCGTCGACACTTCTTGTTGTTACTGAAGTAGAGTCTACCAGCAAGAATTCAAATTAGATCCCTACTACTACTATAGTAATCAGGGGTCATTCTAGTACTAACRTACTCGGACCATATTGAACGAGTATCTGGCATGCAGTAGCAAGAACAACAACAAGAAGACAATTGAAATCTAATGGTACTTTTAGTAGTAGTACTACTAGCAATGCTGATACTAGTACTAGTACTACGATGTAAGATTGCAGAATTAAAATATTTCCTAATTACTACCGGTGCAGTACTTATTAGTAGTCAAATTCCTGTTTAAAAATTCAATAATGAATCCCTGACTACGCAAACAGATCAGCAAACAAATAAACTTGTTAGTACAAGACGCTTTCCAGAAAAAAGCAAGGTTTTTCTGTTTCTTCTAGTAGTAGTACTAGAATCTGTATAGATTCGAGTTAGATGATAGTAGATGATACTACTAGTATGTCCTCTTCTTTCGATTCATTGAGTTATATTGAACGAGGTAAAGCATTTTCTCGGTTTAAATGTATAGTACTAGCTGCTAGATAATTTCCTCTGGTCGCATGTTGTCTTTCATTGATTCTAGCCTTCTGTGTTCTATATCTCMTTGCARTACAGTTTCCATCCGTAGTATTGAGAGCTCCGCATCTTGTCATGACGAWYACTTCTGCATGGTATGCTTTGTCCAGGAATATTGTTTTGTCTTTTCCTGTCCTGCCTAGTTTTTGTGGACAGTCACACAAGGACCGTCCTCTTTTTTGTGAATACCATCAGTCGTCCTCTCCTCAAACTCAGCTCCAGCCATCGACCGTTACCAACTACTTCCTCGCTGCGTTCCAGCGGCCATCTAGCCAAACGTTCTCTTGCTGTCCCAACTATGGTCTGGTTGGAACACYGCGGCGATCATTCCGTAGTACGTCGCGTTCCGGTTCGCCAGCACCCCCGAGCGAAACGTCCTTGCCGCCTCGATGCCGTTMTCGCGGAGATTCTTGCCGCCGCCACCGGCTCCTGCGCCGTTTGAGGAAGCCGAAGCGGCATCTCTCGCCGGTCGGCACATCATTCCGTGCCACAGCACGTACCCGGTAAAACCACAGGACTTTGCCATCGGTTGCATTTCTTTGGCCCGTCCCAGGAGGGCAGCGGCATGCCCAGGATCGCACGGATCCGAACGCAGGGGTGGGCCTTTGCCGCTATTGATATTGCTACTGATGGTACTACCGCTGCTCTCGCCGGCCCACATCCCGATTGCGGTGTCGTATTCTTCGCTTGCCGCGGAATACCCTAGGGGCCCTCTGCCAGGTGGGTGTGGGACAGGTCTCCGGAAACGACCACCGCGATCGGTTCGGGCCGGCCCGCGGCCCATTCCGCCAGATCGGCGCCGACATCCAGGAGCTCGGGTACCATCTCCGTCGATTGGTCGTACCGGCGGTGCGGAAAGGTCCACACCAGCGGCAGCAGCGGTGCTGAATCGAGCACTTCGCCCGGCAGCAGGGAGAGGGGAACGATCTCTCCCCAGCCGAGCGGAAGGGGAGAGCCCTCGTCGAAGCCGTAGATGGCCGACAYGGGATGCCTCTTCTCCGAGCGACGCAGGGTGTCCACCAGGTCCTCGGCCATGACCTGTGGGGCCAGCGAAACGTTGTCCAGGGTGACGTTGTACGGTTTGTGCAAGCAKGTGTTGTTGGTGGAATCTGAATCGGGATAGGGGTGGTAGCTCAGGCAGTCCCTACCGATCGTTGCACTTCCTCTGCCCCTCGAACYCGCGTAGACACCGTAGTCGTAGTCGAGCTTGATCCCGTGGGGTGTGGTCAGCAGGACAACAAGGGGTTGTTTGTTGTTCTTTCCKTTGGACGAAAGGTACCGGCCYCCCGGTGGTTGTCTCTCGAGCTGCTCCCGGTGCAGCTCCACCAGCCAYCGACCAGCCTCCCGGGAGCCTAGCGCCACTTYTTCGGCAGAGGCGCGCTGGGGTGTCCCCTCCGCGAAAAAGGTTGGGTCCAGCGCGAAGTCTCCGTGGGGGAGAAGAATCCCCCCCACCAGGACGGCGTCGGCGACATGACCGAGCSTGAGCAGGGGATCCGCGTCCAGGAAACAGAAACCAATGCATGCCAACACTGTGCCAATTCCGAGCCGAGCCATCCTAGGTTGCAGTTCTGGTAAAGTATGGTGGAATGGGATTAAGGATCATCGGCTTCGCACTCGGTTCTGTGTTGTGATGGGTTTGTCAAAAAATCGGAGTATCCTCCCGAACGWTCCGAATACTGTACATATTATGTACAAACCGAAGTAGGTACGTATCGTACCTACGCTTCTGAGCCTCTGGAAATTAGAARTCAGAAATCCACCCTTCAAAAAACTTCGTGCCAAGAAATGCGCTTGCCATGGCGAAATTAGCATTTTTAGTACAGTTGAAGTACGTACGGTAGCGTACTGGCCTGGGTTACTTCTGTACCGGTATGACTGTGACTTCTACCGGTACGATAAGTACAGTACAGTACTTCATACCTTACTTTCCTAAACGAAAGTGATGAAACACTGAACAAAACAAAACCCCTGCGATTTCATGAAATCAATTTCTCTTCGAGAACCCCGAGGTTACTACATTGTACGGTAGGTGTTTAAGATATCCTCTGTTCCCAAGTACAGCAGGGCAACAATCATACACTACCGGACCTAGAATGACGAACGAAAAATGCTGCCGTAATCTACTGTTTTCGATCGTAATGGCGATCTTGATCTCCACAAAGGTCCATCAACTTTGGATCCTGACGAAATACTCCCTTCCGCAAAGCACGCCGTACGAGCTCGACATCGCCAAACCCAAAACCCCGAGCTTTCCTTTCCTGYCGCAGTTGGGGCGGAACGAGAGCTTCGGGGCCTGCCTGATGGTCAAGGGGGACAATGACCTCCTCACGGAATGGATCCCCTACCATTACACGGTCTTGCCGTTGCGACACGTTGTGGTGGTCTCGGATGCCGGAAACCACGAGCGTCCGGTCGAGGTACTGGAGAAGTGGACCGAAGCCAACACGGATCTCGAGTGGTGGGTCGTTGATTACACGGTCATCGAGGATGCCKAYAGTGCGTTTGACGAGGAATACGCAAGGCGTAGGTACGAACAAAAAGCCGGTAGGTCGTCGTCGTCGAAAAGGACAGCCACCTACAACGCCACACACGCGTCTCCCGKCAAAATCGGCAACGGCATCGACGACGATCCCGARMTGATCAAGGACCTCGCGCACCACCACCTGGTKCACAAGCAAAAGGTAATGGTCCGTTATTGTGCAAAATTTATGAAAGAAAGGGGAGTCCACTGGGTGTCTATGTTCGATACGGATGAATTCTTGGTCGTCAACCGAATGGAGACGGAGGAAGGAAGSATCCCCCAAGCCAAGAATTCTACCACCACAGACTCCAAAACGGATGCCCSCGACGAGAAGTACGGCCCGAGGCCGTTCCTTCCCCCGATGGAATCCAACGCTACCGTAGTGGACATGATTAGCTCGCTCAAAGACRGGGGGCGACCSCTCCGGTYCTGTCACACCATGCCAAGGGTGTCGTTCGGGGCCAACGAAAACTTTACGTGCCCCGGTTCGGTGCGCATCAAGGATTTTGCGAGGKCSAACTTTCGCTACGAGCGCCTTAGCACCCTCCGCTTCCAGAAACACGCTAAAACGGATGACTTTTCGAAGAACCGGTGGGGGAAGGTGATGGTCGACCTTTCGCTTCTGCCAGAAGYGACCCTCTCGAARRTGCCCCCCAACATCCACCGGCCCTTCCATGACGAGTGCACCCGACCGTTCGCTTTCGTGGAAAAAGCCCCCTTTTATCTCGCGCACTATTCCGGGGGCTGGGAGCGCTTCGAGGCCAGGGGGGACCGGCGGCGGGGCTACGGGGGATGGAAGRAGCTGGCAGCCGTGGGGGACTCGGCATCGTGCTGCAGGGAAGAACTCTACCGGTGGCTCCCGCGGTTCGTCGAARCAGTCGGTCTAGATCGCGCCAGGTTTTTGCTGGGGGCCGCCGCGGCMGGGCAGGTGAGCATTGCTGGAGCGTGAACGATTTTGCAAAAGACACTGTGTCAGAACACAGTCCAGGGAATGAGTAGAACACTGTAACTATACTGGATTACTGTTGTAACTGCAAGTTAAATTCCACAGGACTTCGTCACGTAGACAGTCTCAACATTCACGGTTTGAAAATATGACAATCCCATGCGTATTTCGACGTCTTGTACCACGACAATTTCGGGAAACGGGAACTTGAAACTCAATCAACAAATTTTCGGTGTGCGAAGCTTCCATTTGAGTATGTGCACTGGTAGTAAAGGGAAGAATAATTTTGGTTTGGAGGAAACCTATCCGATATTTCRATCGCAAAGGAGTTGATCGATTAGTCCGTTCGACAGTAAATGATCCATCGATTCGATTCAATTGTCCYGCTGGACTCAGCAACGAAGTTAACCATAAAATTAACATGATGRCCAAGAATGATTGGTATAAATGTCACAAAACTATTTCRAAGCCAACCACTAGAGTATATAGCTAGCTAACTGGACTCGATTCCGACGACTCTGAACCCGAATGCAACACYCKGAAGGCCCTCGGACAGAGATCGTTCAGTCTAGCGACCGATACCTTTGCAATCTGGGTGCCGACATCGGGGTGACAGGACTGGCACATCCCCAGGTCTCCCTTCACACTCAAAAAAAGAAAGCTTTCCTCGGGGGAAAAACCCCACTGCCCCACCAGGATCTTTGCGGCTTCCCTACATGCGATCGAGGTGGTTTCGGGAAMGTCGCAGACGGCTACCCCGTGGGTAATCCAGTGCGTCTCGGTTTCCGTCACGGGGTATTCGAGTCTCTGGTCCTCTCTGCTACTTTCGTCGTCCCCGTACACGTCCTCTTGCTTGAGTACCTCGCATCTCAGCAAAACGTCCCCCCCGATTTCGATGCCCGTTCCCGAGATCTCACCGTCGCCCTGGGAGGCGTGCATGTCGCCCATCGATAGCAGAGCGCCCGGGTGRTTCACGGGGAAGTAAATCGTGGACCCGATGCAGTTGGCCTTGTTGTCTAGGTTTCCCCCGTGYTTTCCCGCGGGAATCGTTCCTATGGGATCGTCTTCCCCAGCGGGGGCGACCCCGATCACGCCCAGCATCGGTGACGCCGGGAAGGAAATCGGACCTAGCCGGGACCGGGATRGTGTTGATTCCAGGACAAGACCTTCTTTCACATCGCTTTTGCCGAGGTCCCTCATTGTTACGATTTCGCCACACTGGGAGAGATCGAAAAACCGAATCGTAGTGGACTTGCGTTTCATCCAGCCGCAGAGCTGCCCGGCAGAAGATCCACAGCAGGCAATCCCAATACCCCGCGGGCGAATGTCTAGCAGTGTGACTGCGAGAATGTCGCCYGGTTCTGCMCCTCTCACAAATATGGGACCCGAAATGGGGTTCCGTTTGTTTCTAGGAATTTCGTCGAGAAGGCTGCCATTCAGAAAGCTTCCGCCGCCACATCCTTTGCTGTCGTCGTTTTCTAGCTGCGTTGAAGCCHGCTGCTTGTAACTTCTCTGCCTTTTCCACGAAGACAAGCTTTCCGGTTGCACCCTACCGTGAAAGCAATCATTTGTTTGAACATGTACCAAATCTCCCGGATCAACAGTGACAACGGGTGGRACACAGGATGAAAATTCGAATTGTACTTGTTCTCTCGAAACGAAATGTTTCGCTTCGGGAAAGATGGCTGATTTTTTTGTCGTCATGATAGTATTGCTTTGATAACTTCATGAACTCATGTAACACAMTATAAGTGTCTAAGCTGCCAATATTGCTTCTGCTTTCGAACTCGGTTCGTCTCAGAAACAATCACCCTGCCAGTAGATTCTTGATACTGGTGCGTACATGTTCTGAAAATCTTTTCAAATTCAAATTCGAAAGAATGAATCATGAGCATCCATCAATCCTCTCGATCCCGAGGTATGAGTCCCACAAATCATTCACGCTTGGAATTTTTAATTTTTTGCGTCAAGATATTATCTGAGGAAAGGGCAGCAAAGATGATGTGCTTTGTGCTGYGCATCGGAGGATCTGCCTTCCAACGAAAATAGCTAGTATTCGTGTAGTGGAGAGATGTACTATGTAATGCACAAACGAAAGGCAAGCTCTTGTTTGCTTTTGTTTGTAATTGTGAGGATTGTTTTGGATGCTCTATTATTTCAAACTATCTTTTGTTGCGGTTAGGATCTTGGTATCAAGCACTGAAAGAGAGTATTTCACGCAAATCGTTTCCGTCATTTTGGATCAGTTAGAGTGCTTGCATCTCTGCAATTTTTTGAATAATTCCCTAGAACACTCTACAATTGTGGCTCCGGACCAAGAGACAAGGTTGTCGCTTGCGTTGGAAATCAATGTCATATACCTATTGTTTTCGCGAGCATCGTAGCGAAATACTCCACTTCGTCTATRAGATCTCTTGTTTTAGTRACAGGAACTGCTCGGTTGCTGGTATCGATTTTTGCGCGCTTCGCCGGCGGATTTCCTTCGACAAGGCCACCGGCATCCGTKGGGTTTGAATCGAGAGAGGAGGAGACGCTGGCAACAAAGGGGACCAAACCAAAGGATTTCCGGGTGGGGGTCGAGCTCGGTGACTCGAGCTCGACCTCGATCTCGGCTCCGTACARGGTCAAACCCGAGTCGTCGTCGACGCTACAGCAAATTCCGAAGCGTTCTTGTTCGGCAAGGGATCGCTTGATGCGTTCGCCATCGGACGTCCAGGAGGCGTGCTCTACGAGTTTCTGGTCCACCAGTACGCTCGGCGGYGATGCCAGCAGGAACGACGAAACCGTCTTTTTGTCCGAAACACCGAGCTTCGCGGCCGCCTTCTGCAACGCCAGCAGGTCCAGTTTCCCCCCCGCCATTTCGGGAGAAGCCTGGATGCCGGTGGCTACCCCGATGGCCACGGGCGACAACCCGTACAGCACCGCCATTCCGCAGCAAGACATAAGAGACACCTTGACGTCCTTGCACGCCAGGCCGATCGCACGCTGCCGCAGCAGCGTGCTTCGGTCGTCGTGATCCTTCCAGGCCCCACCGACGCCCGTCCGCTGTCCCAGCACGTTCATCGACCGGCTCAGGGACTGAAAGGCGTCCCGGACGCCCCGGCCGCTCCCAAAGACCGCGCCCGCCGCCACCGACTTGGAAGAGGAACGCCGCCGGTGCTTGGCGAGGTTTGCGATCCGGAGAAGGGTGGTGTCGCTCGCAGCTCGCACATCGTTGCAGGCCATGTGTCGAAGCAGCGACGTGCTCCCCGAAAAGGTCGGAACAAAGGATCCGGTACGGGAGTCGCAGGTCAATCGAAACAAAACGACGGGTGTGGGAGACGACAGGATCGGCTTTGCGGCACCCCTGCTTGTTTGTGTGGCATCCAAGCCAGYCATCTCGTTGGGTGCAGCTGCGGATGGGGCTGCACTTGCGTAGTATTGGATTTTTGCGGCCACAACGATGCTCCCCTTTTCAACCTTGAGAGTGATCCACGATGGCAAGACGCTCGGCAGTACTTCTACCATGGCATAGCATTTCCGTTCGGCACAGAGTATYGTAGCTGCCAGGAGAGCCTCACTCGCCGATAGGGCAAAGGGATTCGAGGTCGCTTCCATCAAATCAGAAATCGTGGATCGGACGTGGCCACTCTCCTGGTTGGAGGCAAACTCCATTATGGAATCGGCACCGCTCAGCGAGACCTTGATCCCGGCGTCCTGCTCGGCCCGGACCGAGAGCGTCAAGCGATTCGTCACGGCGGGGCTGTGAACGTACCGGGACACCGTCGATACCGAATCGTTTTCGGTGCCACTGTTTCCGTGGTGGTGGTTGCCCCCGTTGATTTCCTGGGGCTTGTTGGCATCGTCTTCCTCTTCGTCGTCCTCGTCCAAGCGGACCAGATCCCCCATCGAGGGCGGCCCGTACCGATCGTCGATGGCCCAAAAACTGATCGAGAGGACCCCCAGAATKCGGCTGGTCCGATTTTCAAAGAATTTGACGGGCGTGACCACGATCGAGTAGCCGGCCGAAGACACCAGTGCAGCGTTGCCCCGGGACAGCCCAGGGACCGCAATGCCGCCGCCCTCGCCGTTTCCCCAGTTTCCCTTGGAGAGTGCCTTGGCCTGTTCCGACAATATCTCTAGCTGCCAYGACAGCGAGAAATACTGGGCCACTCGGAACAGGGCATTGAGGGGTTTTGCCACCAYCATCGGTGGTGGTGGTGTTTGTGGCTCGGTGTTGGACGATTGCTGCTCTTCTTGTTGTTGTCGTTGTTCTTCCCGTTGTGTATTTYTCCGGAGCCTGATTTGTTTTTCTTCCCTCGTCATGGCCAACGCGCACAACCGATGGAGGTTGTATCGTTGTTTGTTGGTCGTATCGAGCTGGTGATTGGATTGCCCGGTTTTTGCCTGGGCGCAAACATCCACGCTGATCAGGGTCCATTCGGCTTCGTCTGTGTTGCTTTGGTCCCCGGACGTTGTTTTGTTCTCCGARTCTGCGTTGCTTGGAGGCTCGTTTCCTTCCGTGTCCGTGCTTAGGACCGTAAGGATCGCTTCCAGGGGATACAGGGTTTTTGTTTTCCCCGTAGAGTTATCGATGGTGGTTTTCGGTTTTCCGTGCATCAGTCGAACGATGCCACCCCGCAGGGAGATTTTCCACGGCACCCTGCTGCCGGCTGGTTGTTTTCGCCCTGCCATCCACCCTACTTCTCCCAGCAGCAGTTTTCGTCGAACCGCCATTTGCCAGCGGTCGGAGACTTCTTGTTTCGACCACTGTTTTTCGACGCTGGTTTCGTACCGATCGGTTTCCAGTCGCAGATCGGATGGGAGATCGTACCAAAAGGACGATCGCGGGGCCGTGGCGGGGTTGTGTTCCTCTTCTGGGCCACTGTGGTTGGTGTTGGTATTGTCGTTGTCTTTGTCGTTGTCGTCGTTCGCATCGGATCCGTCAACAGCAGGTTTTGTCTGGGAAGAACCTTGGCTGCTCGAGGTCTTTGTGGTCATGAAATCCAGAGCCCCGTATACATCGTGCGGACCGGCCCGCAGCGAGAACAGGCGTCCGTGAAAAAAATAGAGGGCGTCCTGGCACTCGTCGTTCTGGATCCAGGCCGTCCGGGCGTGGGTCAGGGCCTTTGTGGAAACGTCCACAAACCGGGCCAGGTTGGCGGTGGGGTACTCGATGTGGTTGGACGCCGTGAGTGCCGCAACGTGCGTGAGCGCCTTCGAGTGGCTCGCCAGCCGATAGGAGAGCTCGTGGCGGCGGGCCGCAAAGGAKAGRTTGGACATCTTGTCCTTGCGCCGCACGTTTGCGTTCGGSTCGCTGCTCCCGCCGGGCGCMGAGGYATTCGCGGTCCCCCCGGCTGCGTTGTCTCCCTCCAGGGCCGCCGCGCCTCCCCCTCCCCCGCCGATGATCTGGACCTCCCCGTGCGCCATGTCGTAGATGTCCCGGTASAGRTTGTCCGTRCACGCCGTCACGACGGAGAGCAGCGGAGCGGTCTGCAGGGAGCCATCCTCGGGATTCAGGATCAGCTCGAGTTTTTGAGGCTGCACGGGCTGGTTCTGCTGGGGAGATGGGTGAGCAGCCGACGAAAAGTACGCCGTGCCGCTTCCGTTGCCGGCATCGTCCAGTGGCGATTCTATTGAGTTCATCGAGTGGTTCGTTTGCTTTTTCGTTGGTAGCTGTTGGTTGCGGTGGCACSAGTTATTCCACTGTGTCCCAACCGCTAGTGCAGCTTGTCTAGATTGTGRGTCTGGAYTGGATTGGAACACTTCTAGCTCGGTTGGTTTCTGGTATCGTACRGTACAGTACTGGCGCTACATATTCCTGCGTACCATACGTACGAGAAACTAGCATCTGGATATCGTAATCGTACCGAACGCACGGCGTACGGTACGGTATGGCAGGATTCTGGACTGGATGCCGTTGATTGATTAATTGATTGTCGATGGTTGAGTCGAATGAATCAAGRTAAATCATTCGCGCTGGGTTCGTGAAACTTTTTTTTCGCGCGCAGGATTTTTGCCACGAAGCAAATCGCAAAYAATCTTTCACCCACAGTACATACCTTTACGGAGATTCTTACTTAGAAACCGTACGTTTTACGTGAAGGTTTCAGTACATGGAAAAAATGAAACACGAATCAAAAAATCTTCCAGCAAAACCTTCGAAGACACAYTTACAAGTTCCGATTGGCCATCGTGGCTTTGACGCCAAAATCGAAGATTTTCGAATTTTCAGATTTATTTTGTTCCGAAACTTTCGACATTGGTCGTTGCTCTCACAATTCCAGAAATCGATCACGATCAATCCCCATCAAAGTGCATTCCCAAAACAACCAGAAAGACGATTTTTGTACCAAGCAGATATAGCTACACTACACATACAATGAAGATTTCCAATAACTACTCTTTCGCCCACGGTGTGACGACTCTTGCAATCGTCGGTGCCGTCGTTGGCACCGCGAGCGCATTTGCCCCCGTCCACCTTCCTTCTACGGCTCGTTCTGCCRTTCCTTCGGTCTACGGCCTCGTCCAGGATTCCGGGTCCCCCACCGTCCTCCACGCCAACCTGTTCGATMGGTTCTTCCGCGTGTCGAGAGCGAGCGCCAACAACGTCCTCGGGCGCTTCGAGGACCCGGAACAGATCATGACACAGGCCCTCCAGGACATGCAGAACGATCTGGTCCGCGTGCGCCAGACCTATGCCGAGGTCACCGCCACGCAGCGCCGCATGGCCAGCTCGAAGCGCCAGCTCGAGTCCCAGGCGGACGASTGGCACCACCGGGCCCAGCTGGCCCTCAAAAAATCCAACGAGGGACTGGCCCGCGAGGCACTCGCACGGCGCGAGGCGCTCCTGAACCAGGCCGACGGAATCCAATCGCAGATCGATGCCCAGGCCAACAACATCGATAAGCTCTACGAGGGAATGTCGCTTCTGGAAAAGAAAATCTCCGAGGCGGCCAGCAAGAAAAACCAGATGGCGGCCCGCGCCCGGACCGCAAAGTCGACGCAGAAGATCAACGACATGCTTTCGGGRCTCACGGGCCAGACGAGCATGGATGCCTTCAATCGCATGGAAGACAAGGTCCTGGCGCTGGAAGCAGCGGCAGAGGTATCGGCGGAAATGGCCGAGACCACCATGAGCAGCAATGCGCTGGCCCCCTCCTCGTCGTCMGGAAAAGGGTCGAGCATTGAAATGGAATTTCGCTTGTTGGAGGCTTCCGATACGGTAGATAGGGAACTGGAAAAGCTGAAGGCAAACATGTTGCCAWCTTCGTCGGCGACGACAGGTGCTGCTTCGTCGGCTCTGGAGAGACATCCGGTGAAGGAATTTACAACCAGAAGTAAYGAAGGGACCAACATGAAGATCTGATTACATCCATTGCATGACGATACTACAATAATGTACTTCCATAGATTGGCTATAATAAGAGCTTTTAGTGAAAAMTTAATAATTGTATATGTATATGAAGTATCAAAAGCAGTCCCACCAGTGTACTGTCTACCTCGTGCCTACTCATCGTACCTAYCGTACCGTACCCTCCACAATTTAGTTGCGGCTCGTGGCCTACTTGCCKCATGTTATGAGCTCCYATRTACCTTGATAGCYACAACTGCTCGTGCATTCATCAATGAATCATAAATCTGTACGGGACGCGACGGGTGGGTGGATGGGTTTGGAAACTCGTGCCTTGTATGAATCATATTATGGAAGCACGAGTAAGAATACAAATCTAATTTTTTCGTTCAAAATGGTTCGTACTAAGCATAACATAACAATTGAAATACGGCACTGCAATTGCTGCTTGGCATTAATTTTTAACACATGGAAATATTTTATTACCTTGTAGAAATTGTATCTTTTTTTARAAAATGATGCAAGAATTACTTAATGACTTCATTAATGACTGATTTGATTACTAGGGCTATTACGGTATAATAGTGATATACCATAGCCTTCAAGCTCGAACAACATGAAATGTCTTGAATCATCCCATGGTCCCGTATTCAACGCTCATATGTAATTTTTTTAGATAAAATTTATTGGTACTTGAAGATGAAAAATACTTCGTACGAAATAATATCAATGCACAACTCCTGGTGCTTGAAGCCGAAATCTAAGATGCTCAGCATAAGATCGCCACTTTGCTACAGAACATACGGTAGAATTAATTTCCACGCCCCTTCCGAATTCCGAATCTCAGTCGTGAAACAAGTTGTCAACGACAACGACATAAAACAAAAACAGAAAGGAACCAAGCTTCAAACACCAAGTACACGATGGCTGACACCAAAAGCAACGTCGTCGAAGCGACCAAAGTTGATGCAGTAGTTCCCGAGCCCATTGTGGCCACAACTCAGGGAAAGGACGCCGGCGTTATCGCGGTAGGAGGACCTACCGCTGTTGCAACCCCGGAACGCAAATCCCATATCTGCTGCGGATGCTGCTGCGATGTGCGTACAAKTATATTATTGATGACATCCATTTGTTTCTTGACCAAATACGAAATATGCTATCACACCGATTGTGCTTCTTACTAAATTCTGCTTGCCTTCCGTTCTCTTCTAACACTCGCATCTGAATGTAGGTTCGCCGTGCAACGATCATCGTTGATATCATTTTTGTTTGCTTTTCTGTGATTGATTTCGCATTGTCCTGGGCTGGTGTTGGAATCGCCAATTCGATGGTCGTCGAGGACGATGAAGTACAAAATGCTTTGGATGTCGCTAGTCCATATTTTCTGGCCCTGGCCATTGTATCTAGTCTCAATATCGTGTTCGCCATCATCGGCATCATTGGTGGAGCAAAATTCAACAAGTTYCTGGTGCTTGCYACCGGTGTTTGGTTATGCATTTTAGCAGTGCTCCAGATTGCTCTGTTTCGCAATTACCTCGGATTCATTGTGCCAGGTCTATTTGCGTACCCCCATATCGCCTTGTATATGGAATTGAACAAGGGCATCATCACACCTGAAACYTATGAAATCGAAAAACACTCTTGTTGCTGTGTTTGAGTTGAGATGGGTCCTTTTTATTCTTCTAACTACTGTACAAGATTCCTCGAYAGTTATCTTTGTACCAATCTCAGCATCAATGTAACCAGAAAGAAGTGAAAAGATGGTTTGTTTAGTTTGTGCCATTTTACCGTGAAATYCATACATACTCGACTAGTATAATGTCAATTAGCAGTACATATTGATACAAGTACATCATAACATCAACTACTGTTTATCTCATGCCAAAAATCAGTGTAAGAAGAGTRGYATTTGCTTTAAAAATGTTTAAGAGCAAATATTGAAAGTGATCAGCCAAAGGCACGATCAGCCAACTCCCTTTTGTTGTCGTAATATAGTGGAAAGGAGATTGCGCTTTCTTCCATTCTTCTGATTGATGTAGCCGCTTTTCGTACTCTCGTCAATT
>CAACVS010000294.1:0-46221 GCA_900660405.1 Pseudo-nitzschia multistriata | reverse complement strand
TACTACTAGTACTACTAGTACTACTACTACTAGTACTAGTACTACTAGTACTACTACTACTAGTACTACTACTAGTACTACTACTAGTACTACTAGTACTACTACTACTATAGTACTACTACTAGTAGTAATATACATCTGAAAATTGACACTGAAGCAACCTCCGAGGTACCTTGCAAACGGCAAGACTCACTATCTTGGTAAATACTGCGTCAAAACGAGAGCTTCAAACAAACGTGCCGTTCTCATCATCTTGGTCATCACGGAGTTTTCAATCATCGCAATGGAACCAAGAATACATCGCAAAAGGCGACACACGGTTTCACCTAGTGTTCTACAATTGTCGCTCTTGATCAATGCGATTTTGATCTTCGCTGTTTGTTACCTTTCTTTAGTTGGCAACCTTAAAAAAGCGGGAAACATCGAAGGAGCGAAACATATTATCGAGACGAAGACTCATTGGCATGGTGGTCATCCAGCAGAAGACAGGAGCGGTTCATGTTGGTGCGGCACAGAGGACAAGTATTGTTTGTGCACTCCAAACCTTGCCATAGACTTGATTATTACATCAAGCACGGAAAGTAGCCCGGAAAGTACCGGTATAGACTATGTCTGGCTAGTCCGAAGGAAGGACACCAATCAACTCGCAACGATGGGTGGATTTGTGGAGGTCAACGAAACCGCAGAAGATGCCGTGAAACGAGAACTTGCCGAAGAAATGTCAATAACTCTGACACGATCACCAACACTTGTTGGCATTTACTCTGACCCGCGCAGGGACAACCGACGTCGGACAGCCTCAGTGGCGTATGCAGTCCACGTTGCGGCGGATATAAGGCCGCATGCCGGTGACGATGCGAAAGAAGTTGTTAAAATTCCAATCAATGAAATTGTGGATTACGAGTACTTCACGGATCATCGGACTATACTGCTCGACTATCGCTCTTCTTTACGAGGAGAAGTCGTCGAGGATCATTCTACGGAAGGTGATTTCGCCGCCGATATCCAGCGATCCACGTGTTGAACGGAAGCTATCCCAACATGAAACACCAATAATCGACAACACCAATGTATCAATTGTTCTTTGTATGAAGGTACGAGTCACTGACTGTATTGTGCGCGAGAACAAAGCCGTCTTGTTGCGAAATATGTCCCACGTGCGCCAAAAGGAAGGTAATGCCACAATTGGTAGGGTGGAACTGACTTCATGGACATTTACTCTCTTTAATAGCTTTTCTTTTTTGAGACAAGGTACGAAAACATTGAATACCACCAAGATAGTTTTGGCAAAGCGAAAACGGAAGTCAAGTAGATAGCAACGGAGTCCTGCCCTTCCGCTTATGATTTGCACTGCTTTTAGTGAAGCAACTCAAAAGAAAAAAGTGTTCCTCGCAACGAGACAAGATTCTAGTAGTAGTAGCAAAGTTTGTGGTCCCGAAAGTGTGGCCCTTATCTCCCCCAGGAGTGACTTTTAGTATGAATGAATTATTTGGAAAAATCCTGCCTCGATTTTCACTAGATTACGTTCTGTATTCACTTTCCACTTTTTAACCAAGCATCTAGAGATCCTTGTTGGTATAGGAAAAAGTGCGTAAATCTGTCCACTTTTAAAAAGTGTTCAATGTCGTAGCTTCCTCAAACGATTCGAGCAAACGCTTCCCTGTTCTTGATGTCTCAGGATCGGACTGAACTACATAGAAGCTGTCTTGCTCTTCGTCACATTGTTGAGCTATTGAGTCGAGATAGACTCGTCTCGGAACAACGGTCCGATATCGTTTTCGTCCGGTCAAATGAGTTTGCGCTGCGTCCTCTATCACCGATAATGACGACGACAACGAGCTTATGTTATTACTTGTACTGTTGCTGCTATTGACTTTTGATGTGTCATGGATCTTTGATTGCGATTTTTCCTTCTTGCTGCCATCTCGACGAGAGCTTGGGGGGGTGCTCAAGGCCCGAGAAATTGGACTCAGCGTGTCAGCCCGGCCGATTTCTAGAGCTCGAAGAAAATCCACTGGGAGTGATTCCATCGCTCCTATCGACTTTTCTACATCGCTGACCACCTGTTTTGCCATCGTCCTCGCTTCTGCTATAAAACTCGAGACCGTGCTTTGAATGGAAGACGAGGAATTAGCACTTCTATCTGGAGAAGGTTTCTCCTTCGTTCGAATGCCACTTTTTTGATCATTAGAAGGACTGAAAGGAATTTCTGGAGATGTATAGCCGTTATTATCGAAAGGCAATTGCGACGGGCCCATTCCTCCGATGGACGAAAAGGATGAGTCATTCAGAATCATTGATGGAGAATCTGCTCCGAAGTGTGCACTCAATGGGCCGTTGAAGTTATCGTTGCTCTTGTTTCCCTTTTTGCCATGGCTATGATAATTCTGAAACGATGTATTTGGGGTACAATTTGCGTTCGAAACTGAGTGGGCACTTATTCGTGAAACATCCCCTATATTGAATGAGGACACCCAAGGATCCTGGACAAATGCTCCTTCCTGTGAACTATGAGTAAAGCGACAGGAACCAACCCGACTAGTTTCAATTTCGTCATGATAAGGAAGGCCATCGGCTTCGGCACCATCAAATAAAAAGTTTTGGTGATTTCCAAAAAGATCGTCTTCCACGCCATTGCCGTCACGCGTCACAATCATTGCCGTTCGAAAGTTTTTGTTTCTTTCTGGTGTTACCAGCAAATTAATTCTGCTGCTATTGAAGTAGTCGTAGCTTACATCTGTTAATACCTCGATTGATGATTCTTCGTATCCAGATCTATCTGTACTCGCATTTACAACATCGAACTTCGAATTTATTGTCCCAAAGTTTGGCGTTGGTGGGATCCCTCCAGAATCGGAACCTTCACTACTGTAATTCACTTGTGATAGGTCAAAGAGTCTTTCCCATTGATGGTCAAGAAATACATTGGTTCCAGCATTACTCGATATCTCGTAACTGTTATTTTTCTGATTCTCACTTTCATCGCTCTCCTGTTTTTCAGCTACTTCACCGTCAATCCCATACTTTGCCACGTGTCTAGCGTGCTCATTCAGTGCCGCTCTTGCTCCGATGGACATGTTGAGTACAGACGTCTCACCTACGTCGGATAAGTGGTAGCATTCATCTTCATCGTCGTATGCGTCGTGTCTACTATGTGAATGGAAACTATCATGTCCTACGCGAAGACGTCCAGGTGACGGTGATTCCGATGTCGATTTGAAGAAATTATCGAGGTCAGGAAAGTTGTTCCTCCTTCCATCGGAGAAAGGGTTTCTCCTTCGTATTCTTATTCTTTTTGAAGTAGACTTGGGAGGCGCTCGATCATTTATATTCGAGTTCGTGACACCCCGATCTGCTGGTTTTGGAATTGAGATCAGAGGAAATTTCCTCCCATCGGAGAAGCACGGCGGAGCATCCTTAGACATCGGATTTTGTTCCTGCTGTATTTGATCAATTTAATACCGTTTGCACTCTATCGCAGTAAGAAATTTTCACACATTAGTTTGATTCCGCCATTCCACAAGTATACGGTAGTATCGTAGAAGTATTTGTGTTATGACATGGACTCTTTCCGGCGCGAACGATCTCCTCGGCATCTCTCAAGTTGGACAAGAATGTATTGTACTTAATTTTCTATCATTAATACCAGTAGGTGTTACCCTGACACCTGTTTACTACCCGTACGTACGAACGGGTACGAATTCTCGTTCATGGCAGAAGCTCGTTTAGTACAGTAGTTACCAGGTACGAACTGTAGCAAGCAGTTTTTTGGGCTAGAAAAATCCGATTTGAAATCGTACCAAACGGGAATGTTCAAAAAGTACTTAGGGATCGAATGGTCGCGCAAGAATAGTTGTTTGAAGCAGTTGTGGCGATACCAATAGAATCAAACCTACTTCCTTGGTTTCTAATTGATCAAAAATTTGTGCCTTCAAAATTGAGTCTGCTTCTCTACTCGTACAAGTACGGGTACGTACCACCGTACGGTACTCGTACTCGGTACACATGGGCATCGCTGTTTGTAACTCATCAGTCATCCCTCATCATACGCTTACAACTACGTATTCGTATTACATATTTAGCATACTATCATAGCTGATGATAATACCTTTATTTCGAGTTCGGCCAAAGGATTTTCTGGACAAACCGATTATGTACAAGGTACCTATGCACGCACGTACGGTATCAGTTCGTACGTTACGTACTGTATTGTGTGGTAAGATGGGTCTGAAAGGGGTTTTTAGCTGAACATTCTCTCTCGGTGATGCATCACTCACCATGTTCAAATTCAAATTGTGTTGACGTCGATCGATGTGTGGGACTACGTCAAAGAGCCTTGGTTGATGACCATCTCAAACTTTCTGAAGCAGAAAGAAAAATATAACGACAGAAGCTTTCTCAAATTCAAGAAGGCGTTTCTCGGAGAAAAAAGTTTGAACAAAAAGATTCAAGGAGAACCAATCTAGAAAATGAGCCTTGTACTTCATTTCGAACGATGTCTCGCTAAAAGTAGGCGCACCATTCTTGATGGTGCAATACGGAGGAAGCCGTGCATTCAATTTATCAAGTGCAATGCATCAAATTCGAGCGATTCATTTCGGGGCACACCTCGATTAGCAACAAATCCAATCACCGAAATTGTATCTACAACAAGGATGTGCCAGAAAAGTCGCGGTTTCCATTATTCTGCAGCTAACATGCTAGCGGTGAGACGAAGACGCAGAGGATCTTCCAGAAAGGTAGAGTCGTCAGCTGACGAAAGTTCTGAAGAAGGTGATGCAGGAAGTACATTACAACTTATGCATGCGCCTGTCACGGATCCTGTGGAATTTAGTGAAGCTGCATCTCGTTTATTATGCAAAATAGAACGATCCGTGGAACCTATGAAAACGCGTAACGAGACGTTCATTACGAAACGAAGTGATGGAGAGATCGGTGAAATGTTTACGATCGATCTTGGTCCTCAATTAGGAATATTTCAAATCGAAACGAGCACAGACGAACAGGTTTTTGAATACAGCAGCCCGATCAGCGGCAAACTCCTCTACTGCTTGAGTTCAGCCACTGGAGAGTGGATCAATATGGAAGATGGGCATCAGTTCGAAGGTATACTTGTTCGAGACCTCCTGCGGAGCAACTGCATTGGGTTGCCAGACTTATGATTCACAATGGGTATCAATAGTTAGATATGTTCTCAGAATTTCACAACGATGCTAATACGAAGCAATTACTCGACACAGTTGAGGAGCAGTTTGAGACTGCGCTTTTTCTAGATCTAGTTCTCTGCGAAGCAACTGGTTCTTGTTATCCAACTTTCTGACCAAACTGCATTATTTGGTAGATGTTTTCGCGCAAGAACAACTTAATCTTAATCAATACGCATGATCTATCCCTGGAAATTCGTAAGGAGGCCGATATGAAGCAAGTTTCCAACGCAGTTCTCCACCTTCCGGACCTCCACGAAGCCACCCTTCGAGCGTAGCTACACTCACGATTGTTGTCGACGTATAATCTTCGTTCTCAGATTGATCTGAAGCTTTCGATTCGGAGGATATATCATCCTTTCGTTTATCTCCTGATTTTCCTATAGCAAATTCCTGAGTAACATCGTATAACACTTCCACTTGAGCACCAACTGCAGTTCCCGCCTCAACATATTCATCACCAAAATTGTAGTCAATTATTTCGTATTCCTTGGGTTTGTTGTCATTGTCCTCGTCGCTTGAGCCAGGAATTTCTTTTTCTTTAAATAGACACGCTCTGGCACTCAGCAAAGCAACATTATCTACCTGGCAGCTTCCTTCTCGAAATAGAACATTTCTCGATTGATTTTGAAGCAAAAAGGCAGTTTTCGAACTCAGCTGGTTGATTTGAAAAAGTTCCTTGGTGACCATTCTAGACAACTGACCGGCAAGCGAATCGGGGCGATCTCGAGCTTCGTTCATCCATTCATAATCCAGGATTGCTTCGGCGTTTTTTCTTTGTTGCTTCGACTGAGAGTCGTCACTTTCTGTCGTGATTTGAAGAGCTGAAAGCAAGTAATCCTTTTCTTCTTTGGTGACGGCTCCTACCTCGGTCGAGATATTTTCAGAAGTTTCGCCCTTTTCCTTCGCGTTTTCTTCTTCGCCATCCGTCTTTTTTTCTTGTGACTTTCGGCTTACAGCGTGTAGTTCATTTTCTAGAGCTGCGCTCACATTGTGGAAGTTTTCAAGAGCCGGTGAAACTCCCTCCAAAAATTGGTTCGCATCAAAATTGTTCTTCGCGAAGAGAGGATTTTGCAGTTCGTGAAAGAGAGAAAGCATCACCATCGGCCCTGCCGATGCCTGAGATAGAACTTCTTCTTGAATGATGCCTTGTTCGAGCGAATCGATGAATTGGCTCCGAGTTGTCTCACTCATCAACGAGATCAAGCCATTAAAGGCCGATAGAAATGTTTGCGGCATCGTCCTTGGCGGTATAATGAAACCGCCCAATTTGCGAGCTGCTATCATGATTAAAAAGTGTTAACAGCTTCGTGCGAAGAAAAAATGATGGCGTAAGGAAGCAAAATTGTTCCGATTTTGTTGCTGTATCCAGAGAAGAACGATCTTTACACTCGACCTGATCCAAAGAAAGATTTTTCATACAATGATAAGAAGAGCAGCTGGATACAGTATTGTCACTGATACAGTGTCGGTGCTCCCGCATCTGTTTGTATTTTTTCCGCACGGCCTTTCTCTGGGTCAAGAATCAGAGCTATTGCCTTCCCATATCGCAGTTTGGAAATCATGATAGTGCGATTGCGTAACACAAGTACGTACCGTACTACTGTTTCGTACTTGTCGAGTACTCGTACGTACCCGTACCGGTATGTACCCGAAGGTTTCGTTCCAAAGTGAAGGTTTGAATTTGAATTCATCTTCGTAAGTATTCATCTTCGTACAGTACAGTATGCATTACTATTGTACAGTATTACGATGCGATTAGATTTGTTACAGTACGAGTACGAACGTGAGATGCGGCTCGAAATTCGAAATAGGAAGTACTTCGAATTACATACGGTACACCGATACCATTAGTACGTACGTGTATTACAGTATCGATGAAAACAAAAAAGTTGTGTTACTCATCTAGTCATGGTTTTAGTGAAATGGCAACACGCTCAACTTACAATTCTCTTAATGCCCTACTCTTTCGCTCGGTAATAGTTTAATATTTCAAATTTAAAATGGTGTGCTTTGTTTTCCGATGTGCAAGGATCGACTGAGCCAGCCAAATGAATCAACCTCGCAGCGGCAACAGGTACAACTCGTGCTTCGAGATCATGTATCTTTTGTGTCCCTCCAGGAGTTTCACATAACGCTCCGCACAACCGTTTTCCACCTTTTTTTTTGGTTCATCAGCATCATTTTGCTCATCTTTCCCCCTCCGACGTTTGTTGCTCCTGCCGACTTCGGAACTCTCCGTCCAGAAATCGTCAATCAGATTCTCAAAAGATTGCATCTTTGTGCATAATCTTCTGTCATATGATTCCAAAGCCATTGTTCGATTATCTTCTTCAATAAAGCTCAAGGCAACTTGGTTAGGAATTCTTGTCATGAACTGGTGCATCATGTATTTGAAAGCATTTTCCTTGTTTACGGCAGCAAGTGGATTTTCCAATGCATCATCGAATGAGACCAAGTCCTTCCAAGATTGCGAGTACGACCAAAGGCATCGACGGGCACTACCAATTGGATCCCTAGGCATTTCTTTGTTTTCTCTTCGTTCTAAGGAACCAATAACCCCTATCAGTCCGGAGTAGCTTAAAGGAAAGGGAAGCAAAAAGTCGATAGAAAACACGTTTGCTAGTTTCTCACGCACTCCATTCAATTTGATTTTTCGACKATCCGCTGCTTCCTGTACACGGTCGAAAGATGTTCCGATCACGGTTTCTTCGTCTGATGAATGACTTGCAACTTGTGTTTCCCAAAATATTCGAAAGCAGCACGATGGAAACTCAAGAAGCAAATAAGGTGGGATTATTTTTCTTCCACCACTTTTTGTACCTGTAGTATTCGTATCTCCCATTTTGTCGGTAGTATCACTTCTTTCGGAATCTTGAAGTTTATCTTCATCCTCCCTTGGCCCAACTATCATTCCAAGCATCTGATTCAAATCGACCTGAAAATTGTTGCCTGCAGTGGTATGAATTATTCATGATTTTGAAGAATGATGGTTGATAGTGGTACATTTTGAGATACGCATCGCCAATACCAAACGTAATTGTAGCAAGAGCATTGACAAAAATAGTCAGACGAACGATCAAAAGAAGTGCAATGGTTATCACGACAAAAGTTCACGAAACACATGTCCAAATAGTTGTTTGTTTTTGCAATTTATGTTTTCTACCACTACTCACCATCTATGTTTGCAATCAAGACCGCCTCTCCATCTGCCTCAATTTCATCCCTAATTTCCGAAAGATTCCTTTGATTAGCTTTCTTTACCGGCGTGGTCATGCCTTTTTCGGGAAGCTTCGCAGTATGCAGGATCAATGCGACCTTGCACATAGTTGGATCGTTTGTCGAAATTGCAGCATGATCGGAATGTGTGCCACTGCTTTTGTTTGTACATTCCCCAACAATATTGCTTTGGTGAGAAGCATGGGCATTCACCTTATTTTGTTTGTCGTTAGCGGAATCTTCCTCGGTACTTGTGCTTGTCAGAGACGTCGTTTTCAGTGGTAAAAAATAGGCAGGTACGCTGGTTCCTCGCTTTGAGGTCACGTTCGCGTTGGTGCTGGGCGCTGAATTTTCGCACGGCTCGATCGATAAACTTACGTCATCGAGTAAAAGATCATGAGATAATGCTGGATCCAGTCCGTGGCCATCCGGTACCGAAGACGACGGCACAGGGAACAAAAAAGGCTGGCAGCAAAGAAATGAGCTCCGGTCCATTTGCTACGGTATGATATGATAATGGAGCGCCTTGACCTTGTGCGGTGCAAAGTCAACCCTAGATAAACCAGTCTAGTCTCCGGAAACTGCCAAGTTTTATTTAATCCCACCTTCGCAATGTAACAGTGCGTTTGTAATGCTAATGCTAATGCTAATGATGATTGATTCTAGGTCACAGATGCTGCTGGTCTATCAATTCGTTTGTTGAGAAATCGATTAAAAAAACGTGCCGAAAAAGATCATGGTGCTCAGTGCTCACACACTTAAAAATCGCGCCAACATATGCTTAATAATGTATATAAATACGTTGCCGTATGATGTCCTCCTTTACGAATTACGAAACGCGAACACAGGGAACAGCCAACACGTGATTTACAGTAAAATGAATGGAAAAAGAGGGGTGAAACGGTCGACAACAGAGCGTCTCCCAAAAACCAGGTTCTCTTTTGTGACCCAGGCCAGAGGTTAAACTGCACTTCCTTCGTTTTGTTCTGTACTGCTACGAACTGTCCTGACCATCATCAACAAATAAAAAAGCAGAGCAAAGGCGACTTCGTTCGATCAGTACTGGTCCTCATACTGTTACATGTACCGGTTTACAGCCAACGCAGTCCACTATCATTACACGATCGATCGATACTACGGCAATACTCAATACTTGATACTGCATGGTACCGGTGACCCACACCAGTACTCTTATTTCGATCACTCAGCAACCTCAAGAAGTACAAGACTGTTGAAAACTCGAAGAACTTCTGAATAAACACGCAGGACTATTAAATAAGTAACAACCATGGATGAAGTAAGTTTGCTGTGTAGCACTTTATTTTCGAAGAAGACCGGAGTAAATGGAGAGGGATTGCCTTTCTCCCGTGCCTGTATACTGCTAAACAGTTGGTGGAGAGATTTGTTATATTGCGTCTCAAATGGTCTGATGAAGCTGCATAGTAAATGATCCTTATGATCTCAGTAATGAAAAGAAGACTTTCTTTTGTGTTGTTGATGAAAAAACGAAAATATTTGAATACACCCGAATAACATCTCATTGCTCTCCGCATTGCGTTTTTCTTTTTTCCATTTTCTATTGATTGCATTGAATGGTGTTGCACTGTGGTGATAAACTACGGCACTGATAATAGGAAGTCGTTTGCCCCCTGTGTTGTGAAGAGTTGGACATCTCGGACAGACAATTTTTCCCCTGTAAATGTGGTTATCAAGTATGTATGTGGTGCTGGCACCGAATTCGAGAATCGGAGTCCGGATTGTGTCCAGCGTGCCGTACACCGTATGGGGATGACCCTCACGAATTTAGTGCTGTCGATGTAGAGGATGTCTTAAAAGCAAATAAGGAGAAGGAAGCAGCAGCGAAAAAAGAAAGAGATCGCCAGAGGCATCAGTCCAACGAGGGATATATCTCGGAAGTGGAGGGACTTGCAGGCGGGAGGCAAGTTGGTCAAATGGAGATCCCTAAGGATCGAACTCAATTAGCAAATATGAGGGTTATCCGTAGAAATCTGGTGTATGCGGTAGGTCTTCCACCGAATATTTCTACAGAAGAACAACTCCGGAAACCCGAGTATTTCGGACAGTACGGAAAAATTGCGAAAATTGTTATCAACCGAAGCCAAACGACTTCAGGAGGAGACGCAAGACGAGCGAGTGCTTCTGCCTACGTCACATTGGTGCACAAGGTACGTTATTTGATACACCAAAGAGATTGTTCATTTATCCAGAGTTACGTCGAGAAGTTTTTGTTGACGCATGCATATATCACTTCCCATCCAACCAAACAATACGCCCAATGCATTTATGTTTTCTGACGAAACCAACTCTTTTGTTTCTGCCAATTTGCGTTGGCACAATCAATCTCATTCCTAGGAGGATACGCTGGCTTGTATTTTGGCGTTAGATGGGTTCTATATGGATGGCCGGAATGTACGATCGTCTTATGGGACCTCAAAATACTGCTCTGCATTTATAAAGAACGTTCGCTGTAACAATCCAGAATGTACCTATCTTCATAATATGGGACTAATAGAAGACACGTTTACAAAACAGGAAATTCAAGCGGGATATGTGACCAGTGGAAGAGATGTCTTGGCACGCCAGCAACAAATTGTTCAACAGGCATTGAGTGCCGCTAGCGGTGCCGCGGGTACCACTCCACGCAGAAGAACAGGAGGAGGAGGACCATCCGGAACAGGAAAAGCATCTTCAAATCCTATCTTTCCTCCTCCTTCATATGACGAAGCTGTAAAAAATCCCACGACTTCCCTCGTTCCGACGCCTCCAACAATAACACATGTGCGGTCTGCAGCGGCTGCTGCTGCATCTGTACAGACGATTGGTTCTGGATTCCCTTCAATTTCTGCTGCCGGAGCCGGTTCATCGTCTTCGGCTTCTTCGAACCATATGAATGCGGCAAGCAGAGTAGCGTCTTCCTCTGTAATTTCTGCGTCGAAGAATATTGGACCTGCAGGCGCACTTTCCAGTGCATCAAAAAGCGCCGTCGCTTCCTTGCCGATGTCCCAGACCGCTCGCAAAAATATGCCGGGTTCTATCAATGGCACCAACAGTGGATCTATGTCTTTAGCACCAGCTGGTGCAACCGCAGCATCTGTCGTTGCCGGTGTTCATAGCGTCTCTAGTCACTCAGAACCTCCGGCACCTCATACTACGCTCACACCGTTGACACCGTTGAAACGAAGCACCACTGCATCGAAGGGTGCACCAAAGACAAATAGTGCATCCGATGTTCAAAAATATTCAAATTCTCGAACAAGTACAAAGAAAACTAGTGGGCTCAAATCGGCATCGTCACAACCTGCTGCTTCGAATCCCGAAGTAGGTATATCGTCGATCAGAAACAATGTCCCAGGTCAACTAGAGGGTATCGGAGGGGATGTAATTTCTGCTCCGGTCTCGGTTCCCCCTCCTATCAACAGAGAACTAGCATCAACCAACGGTATTCCTCGTGGCCCGCAATTGAAGTTTGGTGGAGATGGACTCGGTGGTCTTGGCGGAGAAGTATTTGATGGACCATTGTTGTCCTCTTCGAATACTAGGTCAGCGATCGGTTCGGGCAAGGGCAAGTGGGACTCGCTCAACGATGCTGGTTTCCCAGGGAACACTAAAGCTCAATCATGGGGCAATGGTTCTCAGAATGCTCTGCCTGGTGCGAATAGAGACTCGATTGGAGGCGGAGTCATAGGAGGCGGGCCGATTGGTAACTTTCACGGATCGGGTAGCTCTGCTTTAGCATCGATGCTGGGCATCAACTTGCCCACAGGTTCTGGATCCCTTCGCGAGACATCTTCACAGCTTTGGTCATCGGAACCTGGGCGACAATCTTCTATGTCTTCATTTAATAATGATTCCTTGCCTTTGCAAGGTGTGATCGGAGGAGCAACGAAGGCAAGCAACAACCCTATCGGCGGAGTCCCAATCGGCGGAATGAATAGTCAGATCCCAGCGAATCCAAATGTAAGCAACAGCAGCGACATTGCTCTTCTTCAGAGTTTGTTGCCTGGGGTACATATTACGAGTGGCGGCAATTATCAAGGGAGTGGCTTTGGATCCATCGGGAGTAGCAATAACAACCCTGGACGGGGTCCTTCTCATCACAAAAACGGTGGTAGTGCATCGTTGGCATCTGGAGATACTCACCAGGGCTTCGGTCTCCAACAATCTTTGGGTGGTCAACCAATAGGAACTATTGGGCAAAACCAAGGCCATGGTAAACAGAGACAAGCACCTGGTAGTATCTGGTAGAAAAGCTGCATGTGATAGGAAACAATTATCAGTGGATGAAACTGTCTCGATGCATATTCATACTCTCAACAAGAGAAGTGGAACCAAAAAACTGAAATCAGAATGGAATAGGATGTGTGAAATGGAATGGATTGATATTTGAAAAAATACACGGCAATGGATTTTGATCGGAAAAATGTGCAATGGAAAAAAGTGGAATGGATTGGTAATGGAATAGTATGATTCTAGATTTCAGTTTATGGCGAATCTTGCCTTTTGTTCTTTTCAGACTTTCTTCGTCATGCCTGCCTTCCCTTAATACTACTTTCACTCTTATTTCCTGTTTGCTGTTGCCTACCTTGGTTTTTGACAACCTTGTACGAAAATTGACACGCCGAGTTTGCGAGGTTGCATATCACTCTTGTATTTCTCTGATTGTCGGAGAGCGTCTTTGTTTCAGTCCTTCGAAACCACTTCGTCTCGTCGAGAACACTATCCGAAGCTATCGTTGGTTTCATTACGTTTGCGGTTGTATTCATCACTAGTAGAACTTTGAACGAAACCGAGTCGTCCCAAGCACAAAATCGTAGTCCTTCTAGTCTGGCAGTGCTACAAACCAAATCTCGTAGATCCTTTTCAACCTCTCCCATTATCGAATTGGCTAGATCACTTCTTTCATTATCCAGTGTCAAGGGAAGAGAAAAAGAGTGGCTTAGTGCAGCAGAGGTTACGTCAGCATCACGATCTTCAAGTCCTTCGTGTGAAAAGAAAAGCGAATACTGTTCGTGCGTAATCCCTTTCTCCCGATCATAAATTTCGACCTGAAGTTCCTTGGATCGACGACGATGTTGACCGTGACCTTCGTTTAGAATAATGCCCTTTTCTTCATCAAATAAACTCGGTAAAATACTTCTCAAAGCTTCTGAGATGTAAACGAGTACTCTAGGATTGCGATTAATTTTGCAAGCGACTCCGGCAAAACGAGCCGACGAAAAAGTATCCTTTGGATAGACTCTTCGATGATAAAGCAATTGATGGATAAAAATCTCTAGTCCAGTTTTCCATAGTGCACTAACCGCAAGCCGCAACTCATCGTGCACCCTTTTCTCCTCACTTTCGTCCTCCCCGATTTGATCGTTGATCCCCATTTCGTAGTTTCCGTGGCGTTCATCGCTTTCATAATCTTCTTCCGAGGCATCATCGCCAACATTATTTTCTTCGATTATCTCCCTCCACCCATCAACGTCCCTTCCCCTTCCAGTATGATCCTTGTTTTCGTTATTATCCTCAATTTCATCCCGAATGATTTCATTGTTAGTTTCAAAGTACCAGTTCAATTCTTCATCCTTACGAACGTCATTCGGATTCTCGTTGCCCTCCATCACTAAACTTGTTCGAAACGTTTAGGATCGATACTGAAGTTGTCGATCATTTGTTCGATAGTGATGTTGTTGTACTGGTACTACTAGTAGTAGTAATGGTACTAGCACGTAAAACTAGTACTAGTAGGAAGTACTGTAGTACAGTACTTGTTTCTATTGTCTCAATTTCTATTGTCTCAATTCACATGAATATTTCCTATTTCTTCCTCCAAAAACCAAAATTCAACTTGTACTATTATTGGGTCATTCCCACATACACAGTAATATGTCTTTTTTGACCGGCTGGCTCTTTTAATGTATCTCAAAAACACAGATAGTACTGGTGGTTGTTGTGATCTGTGTTTTTGACATAAATATTGATTGGAATCCTTGACTAGTAAGCAGTTCCAGTCTGACAAGTGGACGTGCCCTATAGGCAGGAGTCACTGGGCACCAAAAAGAACAAACTGGAATGTTCAATCCTTCCTCCTCCCTTAAAAGAGCATCCATTTGCTTTTGTCTCTCAAGAACACACACACATCATGAAGAAGGGCATCAGAACAACACAGGACAAGAGACAAGAACACCAGCATGCTGACCATGATAGGAGGAGGGAGTCTTCCATGCCTGTGCATCCCTCTAATGAAGAGTGCCACAAGTATAAAGATTATTCTGTTGTGGAGGATGCAGGAGCTTGCTGACAAGAGAGAGGAGGAGCGAGGAGGAGTGCTGGAGCCGTGTTCTTGAGAGGGAAGACCTTGGTGAAGAGTGGGAGGATCACAAAATCCTGTTTGTGATTCATAACCATCATAAAAAAGAATTGCTCCAACTGACAACATGATGGCCATGGCTCCAGCTCCAGCAGCTGCAGCAGTGGCTCCAGGAGGACCAGTTGCCCAAGAAAGAGGAGGGAGGAGTCGTGGCACCACCACCAATTAGCACACCTTTAGAGGGAGACCATGGTGTGCATGCTTAAGACCTTGAGGAAGATCCTTCCTATTGGACCAGATCAATGGATAAAAGTTGTCCATATCCATGAAGAAAACTGGAATACTGGAAGAGACAAGGGATCCATCACTAGGAAGTACACCTCCCTCCACACCAGGAAAAGAATTCCTACTGGGAATCCAAACATAACTTCTGCCATCAGGCTTGCAAAGGAGATCAAGCATTTGATTGGTGTGAAGGTGGCCATTGGAGATGCTGAGGAGGAATTTGATTTTGAAGAAGGACACATTATAGTAGTGAGGATAGTACCACCAACACCACTTTTGAGGACAATGGCAACGTCGAGGACAAGGAGAACAAAGAGAACAACAATATTCCTCCTCCACTTCATTAATCTTCCCAACTTACTCAAGAAATGCCAATGCTAACGGGGTCTGATCTGCTGAGTGTGTTTGTCCATGATAAATCTATCACCAACTGGCTGAAAGAGGGAAAGGAGATGCCCAAAGACCCTGTGGACCACACTACAGCAATTTAGAAGAGCCTGGTCATCACCAGACCCAAAGAGGTGGATGAATGGGAGCATTGTCATTCCCATGAGTGTAATCCTTGGCATTCTTCTGTCTCTTTGGAGCCTGTCCTCAAGGGAGTGTTGATATCGTATCTCCTCCTCCTCCTCCTAAAGGAATGCTGCCCATGCAATAAAAAGCAACTCAGGGGACATTTTGATGTGAAGTAGGAATCGATGGCCAAATAGTGAGGACGGAGACTGTTCTGGAGGAATTGATAGGAAAATAGTGAGGATAGAGGCTGTTTTGAATGAGGAATGCAACTAGTTGTAGAGCTGCTGGTTTTGTGGTGGTGAACATCTGAATTGGCTCTTACTACTACTACTACTACTACTACTACTACTACTACTAGTATTGGCGCCATGAACTGGAATCTTGTGAAATTTGTGTGCAATTATATGGGATTCCAAATTCAAAAAATGGGGGGAAACATGTACTTTCAGAGAGCCTGCCATGTCTTAAGTGCCACTGGAAACATTCCTGCATGCATATATCCATGTCTGGGTGAGACGATGTGCAATTGTTACGAAACTCGTAGTAACAGTTTTTTCCACAAAAATAAATTTTATGACACAGGATGATGACAATTCGACTTCCAGTTGGTGCAGCGAACCACAAAAGACCTAATCAGGAGCTAGTGTTCTTTGTTTGATTTCCCGACATGAACTGAGAGATGCAGGTACCAGTTAATCAGAAATAAAATTACACCTAGAATTAACAATTTTGGGCCACATCACTACTGTAACTTTGCCTGACCACCAGTTCTAAGCTGCTAGAGCATCCTTTGGCGTCCCAATGACCTGGATCTTTAAGTAATTGTATCAACTTGGTCTGGGCGCTTAGTCTGGTGGTGGTCTAAAGTTGTTTTTTTGGATAGAGTTCTGGCCTATTTTCTAACCAGTAGCTGGTCTCCACTGGCCAAATTTGGCCATACCAGCTGTTAATGGAGAACCGGCTCCTCCCTGGTCCCCAATCATGTAACAATGACACGCAGCATTCTTCTGAACACTATGACCGAGCATATCCCCAAAGGTGATCTCATTAGAGGCCTTTCCGGAGCTGTTCTTGTGTTTAGCTTATTTTACCTTATTGGGCTCTTTGTGGTGGAAAAAGTGACCGAATAGTAGTAGATCTATGTAGGATCAGTACTAAATACTGATTCTTACTAGTAAATTTTTTTGGGTAAATCCCTTGGAGTAAAATTACTTTTTTTCAAGTAGAGTGCGGTAGGGTTCTTATGGTTAACGCATTTTATTACCGATTAACTGAACTGGTACTCGTAGATTTCCGATTCCAAGTGGCGTGCGCACAAGATTTTTCTGGCAAAAACAGACGGTACGAGAAGATTCGAAAATACTTTTTTACGTACGTACCAGGTACCGGTACGAGTACGAGGACCTCGTACTTCTAATTAAGAATTACTACTATTAAGTATTGTCCTCCGATTAAGTACTTTACTCGTACGAGTACGTTTCTTGTACGAATATCGTACGTACCGGTACCTACCAGTACACATCAAGAAAAGAAGACCTCATGTTTTCTTCACCTCGACAACACATCCATCAAAAAGTCGACGACACCGATTCTGTTTTTCATCGAACACCATCAAACAATCTCTAGCATTCGGTACTACCATTCCATATATTGTAACTGCATTCAACGGGGACCATGACGGTGACATCTTCACAGACAAGAAGCTTCTACGGACAAAGGAAGATTTTGAGTTTCTTGCAGATATGTTTGACTGTTTTGTTACTGGTGCTCTTCATTGCCCCTAGGAACCACGTGCAAGCTTTCTCAACGACTTCGCAGGCATTCGCGACAAAACCTGATCAAAGTGTTACATTTAGCAGACATTTTGCTGTATGGGCAAGTATTGGTGAAAGTTTCGTTGACGAGACCAGCAACGATGATACCTCTAGCAGTGCCACAGCATCTTCTTTGGACTGGTCCTTCCTCGACTCTGTTTGCCTCATTCATTGTCCGAACGGCGACGTCGACGGAAACAGAATACAATCCACACGGAATATCTTGAACACCATAAATCTTCTCGACAGCACTACAATCAAAGAATTTGAGACCGACGATGAAGATAGAGTTCGAGGATGTTATACTTCGCATGTCAGTGTTTTCAGGGATGTTCTCGGAGCAAATTCTAGGGGTTCATCGGTATCCCCGGGTGGTTTTGATTTTTTTAATGTCTTTCAAAAGGTAAATGCTCGTTCCATTGACAGCAAAAATGATGGCAAGGATCTTAACGTGTTGATTTTTGAAGACAATTTGAGCCTTGGTAACCGAATATTGACACAGGACACAATAGACGCTGTGTCTGATTTCATCGAAAACAAAAACAGCAAATGGGATGTGATTCATCTGGCATACATTCCATACGTTCCAGACCTAAAGGTGTCCAAAACTAACGAGGAGAGAATAGTGAAATTATCCACGTCGAATAGCCAAAGTGCACTTGGTACCACAGCCTATATCATCAACAAGAGAGCAATGGAAAGAATCATAGAGGAGGATGACCAAAATGGTTATACTTTGTCCATCCCAGATAAAATGGCGGTCTTGTTTGGCGACTCACGATATGCATTGAATCCTACGGCGTTCGTCAGGGCTCCTGCGACAAAGAGTTTGGTCAATCCACAATTGGACGATTTGCGATCCATTCTGTTTCGGCCTACGGTAGTGTCAATCGTCCAGCAAATACTAGTAGTGACGGGCTTGTCGACAACAGTCTTGCTACCATTGGTAATTCTGCTGCTAGTGCTTACAAGCATTAGCAGTGCAACATCGTCGGTCCGAGCAGCGATTGAATTTGCAAACTATGGAACAGTAGACGGCCCGCTGCTCTTTCCTATTATGAATTCCATTATTTCACTTTTTTCTCTGGGTCTAATCATTCAGGGCGTTCTCCTTGCACCAAAACCAGAAGAAGAAAACGATGATGAGTAGCGATCCACAAATATGAAGTCTTTAAATGACGAAGCCATCTTTTTGGCTTCCGGATGAAGTTATTCTTTTTCAACCATTCTGAAAGAAACTCCATAGCTGTCACAGCAAAGAAATTAATGTATTCAAATTCTATTGATCACCTGCACGTTTCTCTCAATGAAAGACAGTGAGTTCTCCGATCAGAATCATATTTTTGAAGGATTAGTCATATCAATACCGACAAAAATCATCTATATTACGGAAGTCGCTTCAAAATTTCTCTGTCAAGATTCAAATGTTACAGATCCCTTTTCACCATAACGAGAGGATAGCGTATGATGAGTTACGAGACAAATCATCACAAAGGATAGCAGTCCAAGAATCGCACTCCATGTCAAGTAATCATTTCCAATTTTGATGATCCCGAACACTGCAAGCTGGAGGATACCAAGGACATAAAATAAATATTTCAACCGTTGTTGATTTGACTGTGTGAGAAAGAGACTGCCGACAGGTGCACCGAGTACCACAATCGGTATACATGCCATCAATGCCTGGTATACTCGATCATCAACTATTGCTTGCGAATCTTTCTGTGTTGTCACGCGTAGTATGGAGCCGAATATACTGGTATTAGCCATTATTATGACGGATCCAGCCGTCAAGGTATTTCCACCTATTTTCCCTTCTGTATTACCACTGCGGGAATATCCATGTCGAGACTGAGTAGCATTGTAGACGCAACCGTAAAAGTAGAATGCGATGTCAGCCCCTGATCCGATTTGAGAAGAAAGGATACCTCCTGCAGTTGCGAATACTGGGAGGCATATGTACATGGTAAATGTTGTCGCCATCCACCTTCTATCGCTTCCGGCAGAATCTGACACATTCGATATTGTTGTCTCTAGTGGTACACATGAGGAATCAACGTGGGGCCCTTCTCGAATGATTTCCGACTCGATGTCACTGTCGCTGATGTCATCTGATACCTTTGTCATACTGCGTTGGTGAGTCTTGCCGGCATCATTCCCCCCCGCGCTTCTGTCATTGACCACAGCCTTTCGTCTTCTAGCAACAACATCGAAATACGCCAAGACCAAAGCAATACACGCTACTGTGGTTGTGTACATAATGTTCACAACGTACGGAGAAAGACCAGAAAAGCATTCGAAGCCAACGATCATTCCAATGACACTCAAGATACTAAATATCACCATGGCATCTTCGCATCCACTCAATAGGCATCGTTTCTTATAGAAAATGAGAAATGAAGCTGCTGTCATCCCAACAGATTGTATCAAGAGGCTAAAATCTCTGCCTTGGTCCGGGCTAAATCCAAGCACAAGAACAGATACCGGAAAGGCAACGACTCCTCCTCCAAGTGGAGTTGACCCAGCGATCATGGAGCCTAGGACCATTGCTACCATCATAGGATAGTAGTTTACAACGGCAGAGACCAAGGCATCCTCCCGTATCCCGATTGTCAACCATATTGGGTAGACGCAAAGGGCGGGTAAGAAAATTGTCGGTACACCTCTTCCCACTCTCGACATCAGAGATACGCTTGATAGGGGTATGAGTCAATTTTTACACTGAAAGCTTTGTCACGCCTGTGTCGGGCAGCAAAATGCTGTGGAGACAAATTTTGCTTTTTGATATACCGGTACTTCTTGTCTGAATGCAGAAAAAGAGGTGGTCATGTGAGGATAGTACCGGTATCAATATGCTGTATTCGATATTTGACTGAGAAATCACGAATTGCCTGAACTGATAAAATGGCCTCACGAAAAAAAGAAAAAACTGTATTTTCACGATTCACGATTTGAGGCTAAATCGCGAGAATTGGACAGGAAGAGACGTCTAAATAGATCACGAGTAGATAGTGACTCACTATTGTCCTCACTTTTCGTTGTCTGAGAAACAGTTCTCGCTGAATGAAGAGCACACGTACCTTATCTGGTACTGTAGTCGATAGTCGTGCGTACGTACTTACGACTTACGAGTACGAGTAACTCGTATCTGTTCATTTCTGAACGAAAAACTAGATGTACATACGTATGCGACAGTACGGAACGTACGTACCGTACGATTATTTGTCTTCCTGCGGAATTACATGGTCGTAAAAGTATTACTGTATTTTTTAGGGTTCTGTACTTCGTACGTTTAGTACGAATCGAATGGATCTCAAATTCTGTGACAGAAATTCAAAACCTCGTTCCGACTATTCATGCAAGTAAAATTCATGTTCAATGCATTGGTTCTCTGACAGGCCTGTTATATTGTAGAAGTACGACCTAAGGTAGATTCGAAAACCCTTGTTGACACCTCCTTATCTCCAACACCAAATTAACCACACCAGAAGGTGATGATGGCAACTAGAACAAATCATTATCGTCGATCGATGAAAGCTGTTGGAATCAGATTCAGAACTCTTCCGACGATTCTGCTGACGAGCAGGCTCCTGTTTTCGTTGCTGCCGTCGTACGCCACGGCATTGTCCTATTCAACACAGAGCAGTAAAAGTGATGGGATTAGCGAAGTCTCAACCTGCTCACATTCGTATTCATATCGAACGGTACAGGTTCAGGTCGTTCATCGCCACGGAGATCGGACTCCCATCACCCCTCTGAAAAACGAGGAATACTGGAAAAATCAACTGGTCCCGGAAGAATTGCTAGAGAGGGTTGCTGCCGGAACTATGGTGTTGCGAAACGGCGACACTGACAACAACAATGTCAAAAATCAATTGGAGGTGCATGCGGCTGCCGGAAAAGGGCCTTTTGGAAAACTGACCAAACTGGGCCTGTTGGGCATGATTCAGGTGGGAACTAGCCTGAGGGAAGAACTGGAAGAATCAACGAATTGGTCCGAAGTCACGAACGCGGCAAAAGCAATTGCCACCACGATGGTTTCATCGTCACCATCGATTGGAAGCGAAGCTAACCACAACGACGATGGCTACCTCGATCAAAACAGAGGACTACAGCAGCATGGAAGAATAAAACTCACACCAAACGACATCAAGGTTTATTCGACTGATTTTGACCGGACTATTCAAAGCGTTCAGGGACTTCTGCTGGGCTTCTTCCCCGATGCAAATGACGACGAAACCACTATATCCATCGACTGTCGGGACACTACCTGTTGGATGATCCCCGATCCGCAACCGAGGCAGACCCAAGAACAAAAAGTCTTGGAACAAGCACTCGCTCGGCGACCACACATCTTGGAAAAAGAAGCGTTGCTTCGGCCCCTAGCGGTTCGCTGTACACGTGCGCTCTTGCCCCTCCTCGGAGACGGCGCCTTTGGCGTCTCCTTTGGAGTCGACGAAAGCGACGACGACAATGAGGACATCCAGGTCCTGTCTTGGATCCAACTCACCGAGATCACCAAGTGTCTCAGAACGAGGGACATGCTACCCGATTCCATCACCGAGGATGACCAAGAGGCGCTCTCGGCCCACACGGCCTGGAAGTGGTTTCAGTCCCTTCGGTCTCCGCGACTGGCCCATATTGCCATGCGTAGCTTTACCCAAAACATAATTCGTACCATGGAACAGAGAGACCAAGAGCCGCCTCTTATTGTCTACAGCGGCCACGATTCCTCTCTGATCGGTCTGATGTGCGCCCTGCACCTCGAACAACCCAGCGTTTGGCCCGAATACGGAGCGGTTTTGAAATTGGAACTGTTGGAGAAGAGAAAAGAGCACAACAACGACGCACTCGATGGAGGCGAAGCCCCCGTCAATGGAAACGGCAGTGAGAAACAACACGTGGATGACAACGATGATATCGAGCACGTGCTGCGATTCTTTTTGAATGGACAGCTTTTGAGGTCCACATGGAACGATATCCCGCGGGATGAAATCTCTCTCAAAGAGTTTGCCCATTTGGCATCTACAGTGGGAAATGAAGCCACCACCAACACGACATGACATGCTAAATACAACACAACTCAGCACAACTGAATGGATCGACCAATACGCAGGAGCTAATTGATAAGTTTATTTCTCGAATTATAATGGCTTTAGCACACTAGTTTTCCACTATAAGCAATTCCAGAAACACAAGAAAATCACCAATGTTGGCACAATCATTTTTTGGATTTCTTGTTCTTGTGCTCTTTAAAAAATCTGAAGTAGACTGTTTCAACTATTTGATCGTCTAGATCAACGGGAATGACCCAATGTACCATAGACCTACTGGTATTGGGTCATTCCCATTAATCTAGATGGTCTAAAAGTCTAAACGGTCTACTTCAGTTGAGTCTTTCAATGGATTTTCATTCTTGGATTCCAGTCTAGATTTAGACTTTCTGTCAAGGGTGAATCAAGAGTTGACGGATAGTCAAAAAATTAAGACTAGATGGTCTATTTTTGGTCTGTCTTACGGTATCGTCCATCGTGCTCTTCAGAGGGATGGGCGTGGGCGCTCCGAACTGGCACGTGCTCTGGAGATGGTGCCGGCCCTCTCTCCCCCACGGTTTGATTACCGTGGACTGGCTTCGGACGAGAGAAATACGGACACAGGTCCCATCCGCTTTCCTTCATATGAAAACGCTAGAAAGTAGTGTTCTCACAAAGCAGAACCCAGAGTTTTAGCAGCAGGCGGTCTTTTTTTGGTCGGTCCAAGAACTTTGCAACCCGATCTGTGTCCCGTATCTGGCATCTACAAGAGCGAAGACTCCTTCAAAAGTAACTCAAGCGAGACTTGAAGATGTCCAAATCCGAAGATAGCCCAGATGAGCACTCCACATCATCGGAAAAGGAAACCAAGGACGATGTATTTTTGATGGCTGCTCGAGAGAAAAAAAAGAGGTTAAAATCGAACGGCACCGAATTGGGTGATGAAAGAGGCCAGTGGCTCAAAAACTTGCGGTGGACCATATCCTGTGACAACAATGAAAAAGCAGCAAACTTTGCTGACTGTTCTTTGATCGTCAAAGCCGACTGCAATGGCGTTGCCGCTTCCATTCAAAACAAAGTGCAAGACGGAGCTGAGACTTCTTCTGAACGTGTTTATGTGGTCCATCGAATTGTGCTCGGGATGCAGAGTGATTACTTTCGGACCATCTTTGCAACTAGCTTTGTGGAAGCGCAAACCAGAACGACCACCATTGTATTGCCATCCCCCGTTGTGACCCACTTGCATTTCGAAAACCTCCTAGATTTTCTCTATGGAAGAGGTCTAATCTTGAACGATTTCAATGCTGTGAGTATGGTCTATCTGGGGGACTATTTCCAGGTCAAGAAAGTGAAAGAGGAATCCCAGGCCTTTATCGGCTTGTCAATGGACGACGATCCCAGTTCATGGTTTCAAGATGATAGTGGCCATCACAAGAGCCAAGAACTCACAAGAATCTACCAAGATGCAAAAAGTTTACATATGTCTGACCTCCAACAATCCGTCTTGCAAACTTGTGCACGGCATCCCGAAGTTATGGCAAATAATATAGAGTTATCAAATGTCCCAGTTGTGGAGTTCTGGAAACTTGTGTGGGATGCTAGAAAGAACTATCCTGATCAAACTGTAGCTTCCCTTAAGAAATGGAGTGAAAGCGCAGCTCACTTTATCGGAACACATCAAGATTCGATAGACCGTGATCTCTTTTGCAAACTTATTGTTGCTGATTCCTTGCCTGTGATTTCACCAGATGCAGCTGCCACTTTGATGGAACAAGAACAATTTTTTCTTTCTGCTGAAGACCGCAATGATGAAGAGCTCACCTGCCTCCAAGAGCGGTGCACAAATGCCCTATACAATAGTAGAACTGGTGCATGGCAACTAGCACAGAAAGATCCCATAATTTTGATGAATTTGTACAAACAACTATCGAAACTGCCCCTGATTGTGATGAAAACAATCATTTTGAAAACAATGAACATGGAGCCTAAAGGCGTCTTTGTCAGAGTGATTGGAGCAGGAACAGAATCCTGCAATGGGGTTTACAAACTTCTTTTTCATTCAAACTCAAAATTAGTGTTTGTTCAAGATGGTGTTTTCAACGAAGAAAAAGGACAATTTGAAATCTATCCTTCAAAAGGACGCTTTCTCATAACTTTCAAGTCATTCTATTTGTACTCACAGAACGTCATTCGAAGCCAAGAAAGTTGCATGCCCCCTAAAACAGGATGGCTTGCTTGTGGCCACGCTAAGAACCCTCCACCAAAGTTAAATTACATATAATATTGTGGAACACTTCAGGTCCCGTGGCAAATGAGACCATCTTTTCCACAATTAGTGAAGAGCAAAACGCAAAAATAGTTCGGATTGGTATGAAATTTGCAGCACTTAAATTATAGAATAAAAAGATGCACTAGGTTATCCTACTAGTAGTATAACAATCACGACGTGAAAACACAACTAACAGAACTACTACTTAACAACTTTGACAGTTGGATTTGACAAAATCCAATTGTGGTAGATATCAATTATTTGTCATTCCAAAATGAAAGAGAACCAAATTCCTCCCAAGACTAAAAAACTCAGTCATCGTTATTGCCATCAGTCATTCTGAAATGAAAGAGAACCAATCTCCCCCAGTACTTGGAATGACCACCAGCATTCATTATTACAATACTAGAACTTCCAGCAGCAGTGCTGGTCTGTTTATGAGAACACCCCTTCTCCTCTTCACAAAAAAAGTACTGCCAACAATGTTCAACATAGACAACAGATCAATTAATTCCATTCCTGTTTTAGAAACAACAAACAGCCACAGTTGTTTTGTTAATTTACTTTTAATTCTTTTCAACTTTTCAACCTACTAGTATGCTCTCACTTAGTTTTTGCACCATAGTAAGTCCCTGTATTAGCCAACCAATCATACTGTGTTGGAAAATGCAATGCTTTGGTTTGGTTTGGAAAATTTATGAGAGTGTTGTGAGCAACAGGCAGATGCAAGACAACAAAGACCTAAAACTATCAAATTACTTGCCCACCAAATTAACAAGTAGCCTTCTTGCCCTCATTCTTGAAGTATTGCAGCAACAAGGTACCATGGTGAGACAACACTCTAACAAAGTAACAGAGTAACACTACAAAGTAAGATTCACACCCCAGCACCTCAGAGGTGTCAAACCATACACCTTCATAACCAAAACACTGACAGAAGAAACTCAGTTGTGTGTGAGCAACAAATCACCCCCAAAACATAGTGTACAGAACCAACAAACACCTCCGCTGCAAAAGCACTCCCAAGGTGCACCACAAAACCATGCTTTCCCCCAAAGCTACATTTCACCCGCCACCCACAGCACTACCGCAATGTACAGCTTGCTCACACCACACACCACTCATAACACTGCACTGCCAAGCTAACCACAAATGCTGCCCCACAGCAACCCCCACCCATAGTACAACACCACACAATAAGCAAAGCTGCCCCACACACAATGGAAAAACCACAGAAATTCAGCACCAAATGCGACCAGACAGGCTGCACAACCCTGCTCCCATGGAACTGCACACCCACCCAACTTCCACCTGGACTACCAAACAAGCAAACACATTCCCCAGCCTGAATGAACATCCAACAACATACACACACACACACACACACACACACACACACACACACACACACACACACACACACACACCAGACAAAAATTAACCTAACTAGCAGACATGACACCCAAAATTTGTCACACCCACAGCAATCAGCCAACAAATCAACTGACAAGCCCTCTCGCAAAACAAAAACCAACCTTTGGACCCTCTCACCTACAAAAAACTCCACCATGACTGCCAGCGCTACTGCCCAAACCCTCCCATCAGCCCTCAGAAACACCATTTGCAACCTCCTTACCCATCTTCCCCCACCCACTGATACCTGGGCCCCAGGACAACTTTTCCAAGTCATCATCAACAACAACTGTACCTCCCCAAGATGCAACTTGGGACACACACTTACCATCTACACTTACCATCTACCCCAGACACCTTGGATTCAATGCCTTGATTACCAACATGCCATCCAATTCCAGGAACAGAGGTTACCCCAAATCACGGGCCCAAAAGGAACGGACCAAACCTTCAACCAGCAACAACCCATCCCATTCCTCAAACCAAATTCAAGTGCAAAAGAACTCCAGATAACCCTCCTCCATACCATTGCAGACAGCCCTCCTCCCCCACTATATCAAGGACAACACACCCCAAACAAACTCCAACACAACCTCCTCACAGCCTAGGAAATCACCTGCACCACCTTGATGGTCAAATGGCTTCTAGCTGCTTGCATGAAAAGCACCACTACACCAGATCTTCCCCTCCCACTAGACCTATCCATCCCAATTGTGAACAATCAAGACAACCTCTGGCCAACCCGAAGCACCAGCACAACAATTGACCTCCTCTTGGAGGCAAAAATCATTGCAACGGAGGACCAGAACCCAACCACAACCACTCCCCTCACTGACCCAAACCACCCCGCGACCCCCCTTGCCACCACAACGCTGGCACCCGCAAACAACCCAGCTCCAAACCTTTACAAAACACTCCTCATTGACATGGCTTGCTCCCCTGACACAGGCAATGGTCATTTCAACCCATTATTTGTTCCCGCACTGACACAACTTGACAAGGCACATCCAGCACCTTTCTCCCTGTCATTCCCAGGATGACCCTCAGTCAAGGAGGTAACCCCCCCAAATCCTTACTTTCACTCCATGGCACAATCCCACCTCCATGAACTCATATCCAAATGTGACCTCACCATCGCTGACCTCTGACATGACAGATGAACATCATCAATGCCACCATCATGAACTCACCCAAACCACCACTGCCCAGCAGTGACACCCCAACACAATGCACCCACCCAACTTAACCCTCCACCACCTCCTTGGTTGGGCAGGAATCCCAGTGACCCACCTTTCCACATTCCACACCCAAACAAACCACACATGGGAACAAATCCTCAAATCAGAAAAAGGCCTGGAACAAAAAGTCAACTACTACTACTTCTCCGCCCACCAACCCCCTGAAACTCCGCTTCCCCAAACTGAATGGCCGCCTCCCCCACGACTGGACCTCCAAGTACCGTAGTTTAAATCCCTTTCACATGAACATGAACAAATTGAAAATTCCAAATCCTTTGACACCAGTCTGCTGGGGTTGCGAGATGAACACATGATTTGACTACATCATTTCAACCTCCTCTACTGTATGGTAGTGATATATATTCACGAAACAGCATTTGGAAGATATGAGTGGCTGGACGCATGCGACGAACTCGCGGCAAAGATTCGAGGAAGCACTTTGCAATCCATCGGTTTCTGCCATCGAGTGTGACGTTCTCATGAGCATTGGAAAGTCGAATGCATCCGAGCCGATTCTAGCTCATCCACCGTCACGAGAGAGCGATTTGACTGTGGCTTTGATGCTCCAGCTCATATTTGCCCCAGAGGAAGGCAACGGGAAAGAAAATCTACGAAAGCACCTGAAACTTGATTTTAAAGAGATTTCAGCAGTTAAGCCAACTCTCGATCTGATATATAAGTCGAATTTCTCTAACGACTTTAAAAATGAGGTCATTCTGAACGCCGATATCCTCCCTGGTCCTGGTTTCGATAATAACGACCCATCAATTGTATCACCTTCTGCTTTTTTCGAGATGTGTTTGGATTTTATCGCACAAATGAAATCGAAGAAATCAGCATTTTTGTTTGCACTTTCGTTGGGATTCAAATGCAATTGGCAAGCGGATGAACTTTACTCGGCCTCTCGAGTTTCTCAAATGTCTGCGCTAGTTCATAAATATCGACTAACGACAACGAAGGATTCCAGAATTAGGATAATCCTGGCCCTAAATGCACGTCAACTGTTTAGGAGTCTTCCGGTATTCGACGAATTCTTGAGAGTGCATCCAGAATCCACCATTTTGGCTTGGACGGGGAGTGGAGAGCCTTCAATCCCGGAAATTCAAGTGAATGGAATTAGGGACTACTATAAATCAAAAAAGATGGAAAGCAGGATTGAATTCGATTGCTGCATAATAAGCGAATAAGAACAAGGATATGTAATATCTAGTTTAATCTAATCTAACCTTCTGAGAAAGAGCAATTCAATGTAACCCAGTAGGGCGGTAAAGTGCCGATGAGCTCTGATCATTTTTGTCGTTGAAAGAAAGCAAAATTTATCTTTTGGTTCTTCTAGTGTAAAAAAATTGTGCAACCTCGTGGTATCGTCAGCGGCTTGGCCGGCTCATCCCCCGTGGACCATTAGGAAGCGATTCACGCGTTCGATGTGTCGTGTGCTCATTGTTGCCCATACGGTAGACCGAAAAAATCGGCCAGCCACTGATTTACATTTTACAGCGAATGTGCACTTCAATCCTTTCACAAAATTCATTTCAAAACTTCCCAATTTGGAATTCACAGCTCAATTGAGAAAAAAAGCGAAACTTGATTTCGTGTCGTCCAAATTAAATAAGGTACCCCAAAATGCCCAAAGATAATTTCGTTTCAGACGCTAAGAGTTTGTGATTGTGAACAGCAAAATCATTCGCACTTCGCAAATCGTCGAGCGAACACTCCTCTTTGATTAGATGCCTGGCAATCTCAGAACATGCCGCCATGTGATTTAACCCAGAAATTGCCTCGTATGCGTTATTTGAGCTTACTTCGAAGTTCTTCACTTCGTCCGATAGGGACGGGATCAGAAAATCAGCAAACCACTTTTCATTTTGGATGGCATTGGCAAGGCATCCATCTGAAGATGTCTGTGCTAGCACATTCGACATCAGTATTGTTGCAAGACGACGGAGCTTGCCACCAGCGTCCAGCCTTCCTCGAGATTCGTAGTCTTCCAACAAAACTACATCGGTTTCAAGGGCATTTTCGATTGCATCGCGAATAAATGAGTAGTGATGGTCTTGTAATATTCCTTTGCATATTGTAGTGACTATATCAGCTCGTGTCTTGAGAGGATCCGTGAGAAAGCACAATACCTCAAAATCCTCAACATCGAAATCCTTTTCCTTTGACCTTAGGATCTGAAGAGATCTGTTCATACATCTGCGAGGTTCTTGGGAGTGATCTGGTTTGTTTACGCCTTGAATACATTTCATTTTAGCAACAGGCATCTTCATTATACAGAGAGGTACCTTCTTTCGTGCTGGGATGGTTTCTTCCTGAATTTGTCCACCATCTGCGGCGTCGAGAATTTTATTGCAAACCCGCAAGAAATACCGCGGCTCTCCGGATCTCCTTTGCAACTCAACTGTGATAGATTCTTGATTTTTAAATCCTCCCGCATAAAGTTGAATATGAAAACTCACCATATCACTAGTAATGCACTTGGCTGTGCCATATTCATTTTCGAATTTAGCCTCAATAGATAATAAACGAAGGCACTTCGAAATTCTATTTACTACTTCGGTGATCGACGCGTTGCAAATTCCTCGTCGAGTACGTTCAAGCGGATAATCTAACGGTATTTCACTTAAGGATGAGACTTTCCAGCTGCATTCTTCCCACATGTCCTTCGCTCCATTTCTGTTGCTGGTCAAACGACTCTTGGATTCAAGCGACATCCGCTTTGAATTTTTTGTGTACTCCTTCCCTTCATTTTTTGAATCTGTCGAACATTGAAGACCTGTTGTTGTCCGATCTAGCAGAGAAACAGCGCTATCGCACAGCCAATTTTATTTGAACGCGTAAGATCAGCATAGGCATACCGTAGCGTGAGACACAAGTTTGTCATGCAATAATAAGGGTTTTGTCTGCCAGAGCATTTCTAAAGGTTCGTCAAGCGCTTTGATACGCTATACCAAATCACTCCATAGATGATCTCATTCGAGTTCTACAACAATTCAAATTGTAGAGTATCTCATTTTCCAATTAAGAACAGGAAAGCAAACGTACCGAAGTGGAGGTTGCGTCTCTTCCATTGAAGCAAGGCCTTCCCTTTTCATACCAAAAAGAACATTTGCGGTCCCGCCTGTTTCCGTGACATCGTTTGTATTGGTATCGTTAAAATCCATAGGTATTTCGCTTTCCGATACTCCCACAGTGTTTCAATGTTTTCAACATGTCGTTTACTCGGGTCTTTAGCCGTCGGAGAGGAAGGCGAGAACCGAAGGAGAAAATTTATTTCGAGGATTTAGCCTCACAAATGGTTGTGTTGGTACGATACCGTACCTGGAGAAAGTAAATAGGAAGAAGATAATCCAATCCTACTTAGCGAGGTACGTAAGTACCACTAGCTACGTGCCGTGGCAAGAACAACTGAACACTTGAACGGTTTGAAAACAAATAAAGTTTAATGTAGACCAATACGTACTATCTTTTTTGAAGATTTAAAGATAAGTACTAAATTCTTCACGAACTGAGAATGGTCGTGATGATATTCTCGACAACGATTCTGTAAGTGTAATAATTATTAAAACCGAAAGGCAATATTCGTGATATACTTAATACTCCCATGTATTTAGTTTCACTTTGCTGTGTTTTCTGATGGCCGAAGAACTTCCAAGAAAAATTCTTTCCTTTCGACTCCGGAAAACATGGAAAAATACCTGCTCGTGGCTTACTTCGTACTTATGATGGAGTCACGTTGGTTGGTTGATTCCCGTATGAATAGGCCTCAATAGGCCTTAACTTTTTCACAACTCCGCCCCGACCCCGATTTAGATTTTTTTGATTCTTCTTAGTTTTTCGAGAGTCAGAGCGACTACTACGCGTTTCGTAACAATTGAAACTGGTCTCGAAAAAGAGCAAAAAGTAATAATTTCAAGTTCCAAACTTCAATTTGAAGTTATGAACTTTTGCTTGTACATGTACCAGGAGGTTCTACTGAGCTAGTTTTTTTAAATGACTGCTGAATGGCCGAATAGATTCCGGGCCCCCTCAAAACAAAACAAAAATGGTTCAGGGCGATTGAGGTGATTCAATCATGAATCCGGCCTTTCAATCATGAATGCCATCCAAAAACAAGCACAGTAGAACCTGGTAGACTTTCTACCAGCAGGACATTTTGAAGTTCATAACTTCAAATTGAAGTTTAGAACTTGAAATTATTACTTTTTGCTCTGTTTCGAGACCAGTTTCAATTGTTACAAAACACGTAGTAGATAGATCCCTACTACGAGTTTCATAACAATTGCACATCGTCTTGCGCAGCGCGCAAGTGCTCTCGCCCAGAGAGCAGCAAAAAGTAATAATTTGAAGTTCTAAACTTCAATTTGAAGTTAAGAACTTCATGTAGAAAGTCTACTATGTTCTACTGGGGGGCTAGACATTCATGATTGATTCATGATTGAATCACCTCAAACCATTTTAAATTGCCCTGACCCATTTTTTTTGCTTTGAGGGGAATCGTGATTTGGCCATTCAGTCATTTAAAAAAATTAGCTCAGTAGAACCTGGTACATGATGTACGAGCAAAAGTTCATAACTTCAAATTGAAGTTTAGAACTTCAAATTATTACTTTTTGCTCTCTGGGCGAGACGATGTGCAATTGTTACGAAACTCTTAGTACTAGTAAGCAGTTTCCAGCCACAATTTTTCTACTTGAGAGCGAACACAAACACACACAAAATTGTTTAGGTTGTAGTAAAAAAAATGTTTCAAATTATTTAATTTATTGCTCGTCCCAAAAATTTCCATTAGCAGTCCTTACTACTGCAGAGGTAAATTCATTGGTTACTACTTGAGAATTACTATTTGTGCTTACTACTGTAAAACCTCTATTACCATTTACTAACCACTAGTGGGGATGTTATAGCAGTGAGCAATGCGAACTGCTGTGTTAGGGGCTTTTGTTGCTGGTGCTGCTGCTCCCTTCTCCTCACAGCACAAACAACAACAACATCACACAAACTGATATAATGGTTTCTCAAGTTTCCTGCGTGGATGAAAGCAAAATCCTGTGCATGTTTTTCAATGCTCCAATATCAATCTCACAGCCCTTTTCCCTGGAACATGTTCTCACACCCCCCTTTTCTGGGGTTTGTACTGTTTTCTATTGTTGCTGTTTTTTTCATTGCAACATCCAGAATAACATTGTTCCAATATGTTTCTTATAATTTCTCGTCCCACACTTCCGTGACATCAAACTTCAGTTCCTCTTCTTGTAGTTTTCTTTTCTTTTCTTTTTTCTCTTTCCTCTCTGTCTTCACCTATGGTTTCTCTGTAGTCTGCCATTAATGCCATCTCAATTGTTCTTGTACTTTCTTCTGCTCTTCTTTTTGTTATCTCTTTCACAAGCTTTATGAACAACATTCGTCCCTGTAGGCTCCAGCCTTCCTTGCTTCCAATCCTACTGTCTGTGAATCATTTTTGCATTTTCTTTCTGTTTCCTGAATTATTCCAAGACTCATACTAGTAGTTGTTGAACAAGAACAAAAGTACAAAAGGCTTGTCTGCCATGCTGAATATTTTGCTCACTGTGTTCTTGTGTCTTTTTCTCTTGAAGTCGTTTTGTTTTGGTGATACTGCGCCCAATATCCGTCTCAAGAAGTACTCAAAAATCTGGTGTGTTCTTTCTTCTGTACTATGGGTTGAACACGAATGACAAACTGTCTTCGCATTCTGTTATGAAACATTTGCCCAAAAAGTAGGTGGAACAACACCTTTTTTTGTCGTCTAAACGTATCAAAGAGGGAAAGAAATTGTTAGACCAAATCATTGTGCTAATGTGTACTAAACATGCACTGCGTTGCTTCTTACCCTTGTAATTTTTTGAACCAGTATCTGTGCATTATGTCTGCACAAAGTTACTGTCATATTGATCTTTCCCACCCTACAACTGGCAGACGTATCTGGGCCCTCTGGTGGGTTCCCCCCCCTGGTACTTTCCTTTACCTTTTTTCACTATGTTTTCCATGATGTTATCCTTTACTGGAACCTTTGTGTGCTTGACGTTTCTTACCTAGTTTGTCAGTGTTTGTTTTAACACAGTCTCTACATGGCCCAATCTTATGTCTCTTGCAATCACCATTCTCTCCTCCTGTTCTGCATTATGTCCAACTAAATGTGATGAAGACATGTTTGTTGATATGCTGTAGATGAAATTAGAAATGATTTTCTGGAATACCCATGTTGAAATAGTGTTTTGGTTGTAATAACCATTTTATTTTGGTAGTCACTACTTCTGGCTATTCATTGACATATCATACCCACTCACACTTCATGTATCTGATCCTTGGTTTACCTAATTAACTCCTCACTGGAAAATGACAATGTATTTAACCCAATGCTTCCCTAGTAGTATTAGTCAAAGTCTTCTAGGTCAAATTAATGTGAAATCAATTCTGTCCTATGATTTTTTTGTTCAATGTTGGTAACGGTGATGTCATGTGTGAAATGGGCGCACACTTTTACCCACCACTCCTTTACCTTGCTATTGCACTAACTTTTTCTGCGTGTCAATACTTTTTTTGGCACGTCCTCCCTCCTCTTTCCTGTGGGTTTCAGTAGGGTTTCAACTACACGTCAAATTTAGTACACATGTAATTCTACTTTCTTCAAATTAAATACGTGTTTACAACATAGGGTGAGCTCATTCTTCACTATTTAATTGTGATTTGGTCCAACTGTTGGATGGTTGCACTTCAAATATTCAATGTAGGAACATACCTTTCCCACTTTTCAAACTTTTTCTAGTGATCAATAGTTCCTTTCACCAATAAAGAATTTTCGTGTCATATTAGAATCCATTACACCACTCCCTTTTTGATTTCACATCCTTCAGTTTTCAAATTTTGAACCCATATATTTGAATCCTTTCTTGGAAACCAACTAAAAAATGCTCAATAGATCAAACAAGAACAGCGTTCCCAGTTATATCTGTTCCATGGTTTTTGTTGGTTTGTCAAATTTCAAACCCTTTTATATTCAAATCCTTTCTCAAAAAACAACTCAAAAATGCACAATAGACCAAATGAGAATGGCATTACCAGATATGACCGTTTCATTGTTTTTGTTGATTCATCCTCTTACTTTTTCAAGTATTTGCAATCTTGGACAATGTTCCAAATATACAGGAGTTACAAAATTGCTGCTTCTTGCTCACTGAGTCCCCACACTTCCTGTTTTTCTATGTGTCTTCTGTTCCTTGTTGCTTCTTTGGTATCATTTTACAAATATTGTTCCATTTACCTGGACTAAATTTGTCTTCACTACACATCAGATCCTGCATATTTCACAAGTAATATCACTAAGTTCAGTAAACAAACACCAATCATGTCAACCACTGATTGCAAAAGAAATGCTCTTTCTGCTGCCAACCAATACCAGAAGAAGAAATCTGCTGACAAATTGAAAGATTCTATCACAAAGGGGATTGGCAATTATGGTGAAGACTACTACTCTGACCAACTTTGCAACACAGTTGCTTCAGAAGTCAAGACGCCTTTCATGGATCTATTAAAAAGCCGTGTTATTATGGTGTCCCAAATTGTGATTGCCTGTCCTCCTTCAGAAGTTTTGGCAGCTGGCAAAGTCGGTGCTTGTGACATTCCCCTCACTATACACCCATTGTTGAACATTTTTCTAATGAATGATCCGGACTCTAGATCCATCATCAGATATGCTCAGTACATTGTCGTCCCAAAAACCCAGTTTTCCAAACGTCTTAGAAGGTGCAAGTTTCGCAAAAGATGGGACGCGTTTAAAGAAAAATTGGACAAAGAACATGTTTCTATTAAAGCCACCTCCTCTGACATGTTGAACAAGTCGGAAGAGACTGGTAGTCTTCTTGCATCTTGGCAAACCATGTTGAAGTACAGCATGAATGCTGCCCAGAACCTTTTTGAATGGTACTTTGGTGACGTCAAACTTCCTCTAACACAGGATAACAAAGGAAGCTTCTCTTACAACCCCACTGACAGGACTTACACACCAACATGTGACAATTATGTTGCCAGGAAACCTTTTCCAGCTTGTTGATTTCTCTGTGCTCCAAATTTGCAAGAGAAAAAAAATGCCATGAAATCAACCTCCAGGATAGTAGGGACCTGCCTGTCTCCCCCTCCAGCAGACAGAGCTAAAAGTAACACTTCCCATCCACACATCATGCACTGGAATAACTTTGATATAATAAGGAGAGGAAGACCCAGAAGTCTTTGATGAATTGACTAAGTGGTTTAAAAGAAACAGTGGATCTAAGCAGTAGCTAAAAATTGTTGTTAAAATAGCAGAGAAAGGAGCTCCATAATTTTCGAATTGAATTTTTTCAAACGCACAAAATTACACTTTAGTTCTGAAAATTATCACCTAGATGTCCTACTGATTCCTACATACATACATACCTGATCAGCTCCTTCTGGCTTCTGAACACCATGGTGACACCCCCTTCTGAAGGGGAAAATCCACCTCCCTGGCCTCCATTCAAGCCACCAAGCAATGTAACCAAGACTATTCCAAGTATATCAATATCCCCCAGCTGGTTGCAGTTTGCCACACCTGGATCCATCACCTGTTCCTCTGTTCCCCTGTTCCTCCAGAAGCACCGTATGGTATCTTCCGGTGTTGAAGTTGTTTCTGGCATCCGTGCCAGATGGCAACAACAACCCCAGCCCCAGTATTCAACCAAGACCTAGTGAAGAACAAAGCCTGGAGTATGTGCTACATCATACTCACTTTCAAAGAAGATTCCCCAACATCTCCATGCAGTTCCAGTATTTTACAGACCGCATGCCGGAGCGCACCAACAACAGCCCCAGCCCCAGTATTCAATCCTTTTGAGGAATCAAGCCTGGAGTATATGCTACACACATACTCTAAAGAAGATTCCCCAGCATCTCCTCCATGCAGTTCCAGTATTTTACGGACCGGAAGAGTTTTCAGGTCTGGTTTTTCTTGTTGTTTCCAACATTCATGCCGGCGAGCAACAACAACAACCTCCAGTACAACCAGCAAAAGACCATCTTTCCCTCCATTGTAAACACAACCAGTCTGCTGGATCTTGTTATTATATTAAATTTGAGGGGATACAGCAGTGGATTTATCAATCAATTGCTGGTTTAGAAGAAACAGCAGATTTCAGTGAAAAATGCTGATGAACAACAACAACAGTTGCTTGTTGCTTGTTAAACACCACCACTACCAGCAGTTGGACAAGGAAGGAAGGAGGAAGGAAGGAGGAAGGAAGGAAGAAGCAGTAATTGCAACAACAACAACAGTAACAGAAGTTCCTGTTGGCACCATGGCAAATGGACACACTTTGGCAGTATACAAGTGCACAGCAGAAACAGCAGCTAGAGCTCTGATAGTTGCCAAGCTGGGGAACCAGGAGTATTCTATCAGGCAAGCAATGATGTTTGCTAATTTCACTAAAAAGAAATGTGACAAGAAAGACCTAAAGAAGAAGAGAGTTACAAGATGCAGGAACAAGACAGAGCTGCAAGTATCTGCTATTAAAGTTCCCCCCTAACACACATTGACTGTAACTCACCTTCAGACTTGGTAGGCCTTACAGGAAGTGCTGGCCCCAGCAGCAGTGACAATACTAGCAAAGAAGATAATGGCAAGGATGAAGCACTGTCAACTGAGACAACTGCTGATGGTTACTAAGTTGCCAATGGTCCCCCAAAGAAGAAGAATTAGAAGAAGCAGGCATAGTATTTGCATATGTGAAAGGCTGACAAGCACAACAAAAACAAACTCAAAGATATGGTATATGATCTTTCAGTAGTAAAGGAAATCAAGCATGAGCAGGCCCTTGAATATGTGTCGAATATATGCCATGGTTGCCAAAGTCAACAAGCTTTACAATATTGAACTGATGACAGAAACTCTTTGACAACATTTGAATTCAGGCCTCAAGAACATTCCCCTCCTTTGGAATTCTGGTTCACTTTACCAGCAGTGGTGGAGACAGCGCTAGTAGATGTGATTACTTTGTTGTATGTTGCCCTTGGTTGTTCAGAGACAGAAGAACAGCCAAATTAGAAGGCATTGTTGACTGGGATGATAGCATTGTGTCTTCATTGTGGCACAACTGTACTTAAAAAATACAAAAGACTTTCCACTTGTCTCTCTATTTTGTTTGCACCTGACATTGCAATTGTAACTGGATGCTACTCTCCCATTCATATTATTCAATGCAGAGTGGCAAAAAAGGAGTCAAATAGTGGAACATTCATTTCGGTGGCATAGAGGATGCCAAATTTTCTGAGTCAGCAGCTGTTCAGATGTCCTAAAATTGCAATCAACAGCAATGTCACAAGTAGAAGCAAAAGCAGGATTGTTGGAGTAAACTTCTTTGGTCTACGTCGAAGATGAAATAGACTGCTTTGAATATGAAAACGCAAGGATTGTACTATTTGCATATGGTAGCGCATGAAATAGTTGCATGACCAGAAGCGTTCTGGTGCTCTGCAGTCATGCTACTTTGGCCACTATTTATTCTAAATTCTCTATCTTACTTCGTATCAATTTGTTGATCGCCATAATTTTAGATATTTGTCATGATGTCATGCCATATCATACTTTACACGAGACCGTGAGGATTTCAATTTTATTCACTCCTAATATTTGTTTCGTTTTGGTAGTGAGGATATGATTGTGGTTATTTTGACGACGGCAAAGAAGACTCTTTTCCAACGATTTCTTCTGCTGTTACGGTTGCAGTACCGGCTATTATCGCTTGCCGTTGAATAGGATTCTCTTCTAACCATCGCTTGTAGCTTTCGGTTCGTTTCACCGTCACCAATATTCGTGCTCGCCTCAATTCGCGGGTGGTACCACTCCCAGACGATGTGGCGCTTCGAGTGACAGCAGCTGCAGGCGAAGATTGTTGCTGTTGCTGCATCCCGCGCCCGGTTTCGTCCACACTGCTTTCCGCGGTATCTGTGGAGTGGTCGGTTGCGGGCTTGGATGGCGTGGACAGAGCGGATGGATTCTCTTTCGTCCCGGTAGCATTGCTCGGGTCGTTCGTTGCGGGAACCGCTTGTGATCGGGAAGACTGCATTGTGTTTCTAGAAGTTTGGATTGATGGCACCCCTTCTTTTTTGATAGCTTCAGAAGTTGGTTCCTCACTTTTCTGCTGTCTTCTTCGCTTGGGTTCGACGTTTACGTAAGAGGTATTTATGCTGTTGAATCGGAAATGGAAGGAATAAGATATTGAGTGCCGTGATCGTTTCCACTACACAAATACAAACAGAAAGCCCTAGGACGTAACATCAACAGCATCATTATTGTTCCTCGTTCCATACACAAACACGACCTACCTAACTATCGTTGCGAGTTTCGATCGTTCCAGTAGATGAGCGGCATCTACCGCGGAAACTATGGCACCCTCGAGTGCCGAAAGGTCGCACATTTCGTTGGTCATGAGAAACTTTCGGGCCAGTTGGAAGAAAGCAGTAGGATTCTTGTTGGCACTCACGGCAATGATCTGTCGCGTTCCATCTCCGGGGACCACGTTCTGGTGACTTGTGTCGTCGGGAACCGGCTTGCCCAAAGCATCTGGTGCCCCGGTGTCCGCGCTTCCCTCGCCGATCGTCCCGGGCTGCTCGCCTACATTCTTTGTTTTGTCCCCATCGGTGCCATGTTGTTGTTGCCGTGATCTTAGTGGTTCGCCGGTTTGTGTTTCGGTATCGGCGCCTTTGTTTGGTTTGTTCGTGGATGTGTCTGCCAATCTTTCTTCGCTTTCAATCGTGTTTCTTGACAATCGTCTTTTTGTTTGCCCTGCTTCTGTGGACATTCTTTGCAGATGCAAGTTTGCCTTGCAGTGCCAATCAAGTTGTCCTTCCAGCCGTAACACGCTGCTTTTAGTTCGGCCCTCTCTTGCTCAGCAACACAAGTACTGTTTGTATACGGTATCTTTCTACCACCTTCTTTTCCAACAAGTCGAGAAGAAGATTGCTTTCTGTTCTTTCCCACTACACTGCCACTGGTCCCTTGATCTTCCGTCAGCCCACCAATCGTATCGTTTGACGATTGGTTGTTTTCCTTTTCCTTTAAATTCGTATTTCTCTCGAGTTACGTAATCGGTCCGTCTTCAACATATGCATATTGATGTCAATGAGAAATAAATGACTATTCGTTCCTTACTGCACGTGTTGCAATTGTATGGTGTCTCTTGCGCCCTGCACTCGATTGATCAGCACGGGCAGGTTCCTTCTCGGTGATTTCTTCCTTTCGCACTTCCTTTGCTGTCCTCTCTATAGCTAGAAAGTGATGACTACGGCTTAACGATTCAGTTCTGCAAGGAGAGTTTCGCGAACGAGTCAATGAATAGTACTAAATGAATTAGTAGCTATGGGTATTCCTTTTGTCCACAACAAGATCCTGCTTGGCCCACCGGGTGTTTGAATACAAAACAGACTAGAAAACGCTGCAATCTACGACAGATTCGAGTATTTACTGCATGTATTTCAATGACGCGGGAAAGTTGTAAGCGGCAGTCAGAGGGAAAACCTGAGAATTGGAAAAAGAATGTTTTTTGTTTCATGATACCTTTTTTACTCGTACACTAGGTTACAGTTCCGGGATCAGAAAGATTTACCTCAACTTAACTGGATCTTAGTCATACGAGTCGAAAAATGAATTTCGGGAAAACGAAAAACATCTACTGTACTGTACAAGTAAGAGTACGTACCGTACGTACGGTACAGTAGGCTATTTCCAAATGCGTTACAGTACCGTAAGTTACGTACGATTTTTCGTAGGTATGATGAAATCTGTTAGCAAACAATGTCAAATTGTATTCTGTATTCATATCTACTTGTAGTACATATTAAACATACGATACTCTGATTTTTGATTCGTCGATTTTGGATTTTGGATTTTGAACCTAGTGATCTATTTTCCAGAAATTTCCAGAAAAAACTCCCCGTTACGATGACACTCGTACTCGTACGTACTAAATGGTACGTACTGACGGTATGGTCCCGGAACGGTTGGCCAGAGCCCTCCCTCTCGATTGTTGACACCGTTGTCGGCTTGGTGTCTCGGATACGAACATAACTGCGCTTCCCGAACAGCTTGCGCATCCCGGGCGGAACAAGACCCACCGCGTCCACCAACCACAACGCGAGATGGCGGAAGGGGAAGAGGCCCCCGTCAGAAACGCAAACGAGATCCACGGGAAGGGGGTTCCCGAAACCGAACGAGTTCCCCCCGCGGAAAGGAGGTCCTGCCTCGCCCTGGTGGAGGCCGTCGCCACCACCGGCGGAGGCGGCGGGCTCCCCGGGGGCCGCCGGAAGGTCCGGCTCGAGCTGCCCCCCCGTTTGCCGCCCGGACAGCGGGGGGAGGACGACGACCGCGATTGGCTGGAAGGGGTGGACCGGACCCTCGCGGGGGCCCTGGGGATCACCGGGTGCGGGACGATCGAGCTGTACGACCCGGGGACGCAAGCCTTCCGTAGGCTGGACCGCATCGACGAGATTCCTTCTTCCTGCTGCCGCCTCCGCGTCGCGGAGACCGTACCGGAAGGACCGATTTCCAGCACCGGGGATGGGGGATTCCTGGCCCTGCCCTGGCGCGAGTTCTCCGGTGACATCGACCAGGACGGCCGGTTCGTTCTGGGAGACCATTCGATCGTGGTCCAAGAGGAGTCCAATTCCGGCCTGGGGACCGGGACCAACCTCTGGGACGGGGCCGTCGCCCTGGCAAGCTTCCTCGGGCACCACCAAGGGACGGCTCGGAGCAACAAGGACAAGGACAACGACCGAGACCCCTCCCTCTCGGTAGAAGGCAAGCGGGTCCTGGAGCTCGGCGCGGGGACCGGCCTGGTGGGGATTGCCGCCCATCTGGCACTCGGGGCGAGCCGCGTGCTGGTGACGGACCTGGAGTATTCCATGGCCAACCTGGAGGCCAACCTCTCCGCGAACCGGTGCCACCGCACCAGCGCAGAACGCAGGGATTCCACGATCGACGCCCGGGTCCTGGATTGGTGCGACCCTTCGTCGTGCGAAACGGCCCTGTCCATCTGGAACGAGTCCGGAGGGGCGCACTCGCACTCGCCTCCGCCCCCGGACGTGGTGCTCGCCGCCGACGTGGTGTGGGTCGACTTTCTGGTCCCCCCGCTGGTGGAAACCCTCCGGCGCGTCTGCACTTGGGGGGGCACGGGGTCCGACACTGACCCCCCGCTCGAGTGCTGGCCACCGGTGGTGCTCCTGTCCTACCAGCGTCGGAGCCAGGTGGTCGAAGACCTCCTGTTCCAGAGCCTCCGGGAAGCCTCCTTTCGGACAGAGGACGTTACCATCCCGGAACTAGCCTCCTCCAAGATCCGTATCTATCGCATCACCTACCAGCACCAGGGCGTGCTGTAGTGCGTGCCATGCCATGCCATGCCATACCGTGGCATGCCACGCAACGCGAGCTCCGCGGTGCGACGTCGTTTGAGAGATCTAGCGATGTTTTTTCTTCTTTTTGAGCAATGCGAACTCACGCCATAGGAATAAAGCAACAATACCTAATAGAAAAATTGATACATAAATGTCTTTAGAAGGATAAAATCGAATTCAGAGCAAAGGATGGGTTCCTGCCAGTGCCGACAAAGATGCACCAGAATCCCTTGCCTCTACAAAGCCGGGCCGCGGTGGAAAGGGACTCCGGAACGACAGCACCGGACGCCGACCGCGGCGAAACGGGGGGGGAAACACCGAAAACCGGTCGCGTGCGGCCGGCGGCTACCAGGATTCGATCGTCCACCACCAGGCCGCAACCGCGGCGGCCGCCAGCGCCGTCCCCGGGCCCGCTAGGTTCCAAGCGCCCGGCGCGCCACTCACGGCGTTTGCGGTCCCGTCCTTCGCGAGCTGGAGGTTGATCCGTGCCTCTCCGATCCCGGACGGCGACGGCCACGGCGACGGATCCAACGATGGCTCCAACGATGGCCCCAGCGACGGCCCCAGCGATGGTGCCATGGATCCGATCTCGCAGGTTTGGCCAAAGGGCAGGTCCTCCGGTTTGGTCTCGCATTGTGCCATGGCGAGGCTCCGGCAGCTCCAGGTCCCGTCCGCACCGCACTCGCAGGTGGTAATGGGGATGCACGCAAGGGTTTCCCAGGAGCAACCCACGTAGATGTGTCCGTAGTCACAGACCATGTCGGTGTCCATCGTGGCGCAGGCGGGGCGCAGGTAATCGGGGTTGGTCGGGCACTCGTCTAGCAAGAGGCGGCCTCCCCCCCTTGCTCCGGATCGAAGGGTCATGGTGCTCGTGTGGCGTGGCTGTTGTTTGTCCCTATTGCTCCTGTCTTTGTGCTTATTGATTTCCAATTTTTCTTTATTTCGTGTCTTTCGAATGGGAACAAAATGGAACAAAATTCAAGTTTTTTTGTAAATGGAATATTCGTACTCTCACAACGATTTCCACTCTCAAGACGTGTACAGTATCATACACGACTGAGCCATCAGTACTTGTACTGTAATTCCGTACTTTTGAAGTCTATCATCTATTTTCTGTTTTTAATTACTTTTGTTTTATGCCGAAACTTATTTCGATACGATTCATTCATTAATACCATGCGTTACAGTAATCATAAGAATAATTCTTACTACGAGGTAGTTTTTGAAAAGCTTTCCCGCATGATCCACCTTCGAATAGTGGGTTTCGTACACTCATCGGCGACTAGGAGAAGTTAAGATTTAGTCTGCCAACTTTCCACGTATTCCCCTCCCACCACTCAATTGTAGTGGAATTGACGGATCTGTGCGTGATTTCAGAGAATAGTTCCCATTATCGGATTGGGATTTGACACAGGCTTCCACGAATTGGAAGAAAATATTCTCAAAATCGGATACAGTAATTATTTCTTATTTTTGATGTTGAAACAAAAATGTACGTACTAGAAGTAGATACATCTTCAAATTATTCTGTCTACGACTGGTCTTTTGCACAACTTTCCATTGCATTCAAGTGAAAACCCAATAGGAACATATTCGTTCACTATTTTTTTCAATAATGAAACACTTCATCGATGATACCATTGTTCCACGAATGTTTCGCAAATAGGATTGTCTTAGTATCAATTGCTTTGTGACTGGATTGAATTTCTCTTATTTTGCTTTACATCATTTTTATTTATTTGTGAACCCAGTCGACCTTGATGATCTTTCGTCCTTTGAGGAATTTTTCGATGCTCATGGCGGCGACGCATCCATCAGAGGCTGCCACCACTACCTGCTTGTATGGTGTGTTCCGTATGTCCCCAATGGCGAAAATCCCCTTGTGCGAAGTCGATTCCATCGTATCCTCCGTGACAACCCCCCCGGCTTCGTCCAGAGCGACCCCGGAACCACTCAAAAAATCCGTGATGGGCTTGGAGCCACCACCTGCACCATAGATAAAGGCGCCCTCGACGGGGATGGTAAATTCCTCTCCCGATCCGATCAATTGGACGTTGACTCCTGTCACGCCTGAGACATCTCCCTCGACCTCCCGGAGGCGAGCTTTGTTGTGGTGTTTGACGTTGGGTTTACTAAGAAGCTCCCTAAGAATGGCCTCGTCGAACATGGAATTCATCTCAACGTTCTGAAAACCGCCCGCGTCGAGTCGGTCCAGATACCCTACTACGTCGGTGGGTGTAATCCAGTGGACCGTCGAAGCAAATTTTGTGAGAAACATGGCCTCTTCCATTGCTTCTCCCGTGGATCCAAATACGGCTACCTCGCTGCCGCGGTAGAAGGCACCGTCACAAGTGGCACAGTAGCTTACTCCCTGTCCCAGGTATTTTTCCTCTCCCGGAAGGTACGGCATGGATCGTCCCATGGCACCTGTGGCAAGCACCAGGGATCGGGCTTTGACAGTGTAATCGGGGGTATAAACAATCTTATTGTAGGGATTGCTCTTCGAACCATTTTCGTCGTCGCCTCCGTCGTCCTGGATCTCGATCATAAAAACCTGAGCCCGATCGCAGATCCGTGTCCCGTACTCAACGGCTTGCTTTTTCATCTGGCGGAGAAGTTCGATTCCAGACATGGAACGATCGACTCCCGGATAGTTAGCGATATGGGATGTGATCGCCAGTGCACCGACGGCCTCGTTCTTATCGAGAATGACCGTGCTGAGATCGGCACGACTGGTATAGAGTGCGCAGGTACATCCCGCAGGGCCACCTCCAATGATTGCGACGTCACATTCGATGGTTTCCATCTCGGGTATTCCCTCCGGCGGCCCCTGGAGCCAGCTCATGTCGTCGTCGTCGTCATCTTCGGACATGCGCAGAAGGAGATTGTTGCTGCGCACACGGGAGGTGCTGACACTGCGTGTACCAACACTCGCAGTTTGCCGTATTATAGTGCTTCGTGTATTGGTGGAAGGAAGCACAAAGGAAGACACAATTGTACAATCCAGGCTAGCAAATCCCAAGACAAACAAGATCAGCACACTGCTGCTGCTGCTCTGGATACCGGTCATGATTACCCTTACTGATTGTATTTAAAAATTGGAAGATATCGATCGTAGTTGGATGGCGTTTGTTGCAGTATCGTGCTGCTTTTATGTCTGACAGGTGGCGAGTTCTTATGGCGGAATGATTGACGTAAGTTGCGATCGTTTCCTGCCGATGAAAACGTTTGGAAAGTCAGTATTTGAATCAATCTTTGTGTTCAATAGTTTCGCGAGGTTGGTCGGAAGTGGAGCTCAATCGAATCGACGCGCCCTATCTTCTCTCCCAAGTTTCAAATGAATGCGTTATCTCCTTTTTCGTGAGCTATCGGAAAAAGTCTATGCTCGTCTTGCAAATTAAATACTGTACAGTGCTTGAACGGCACCGTTTCTATGACCACACTGATCCTACCTTGCGTTGGGGCTTGGAAGGACGGAAGCTTGTGTTACAACGGCATGAAGGATTTTCACCTGCAGGCACCGTACGGCACTAGCTGGTGTCCTCCGATATTTCGTACTTCGTAGTACCATACGGTACGAGTTCAGAAGAAACTGCATTCGTCATTCGGACTGTCAGCGAATCATGCCACAATCTTTTTTTCAAACCCTAACGGTTCGGAGTGTCAAAGAGGAGGAAAAACAGGTGTCGTGTATGACACCTGCGTGCGTAGATACATTTAAAGGTACGTATGAACTTTACACTCTGTCAGTACTGCAAACTGCAATGCACAAAAACTTGCTGTAATACAGTACTACGAGGTAATTTTACTTTCCTGAGTAATGTACTTACGCTACGGTACGGTACCATACCTCGTATTGCACTTGCCGTTCTCACTACAGTAGTACCGTACATTTTGGTGCGATTGAGTTCATGAGCTTTCAAGGAGCGAGTCGAACGAATAAAATATCGAATGAATCATCATGTGAGCCTAAATCAAACAGTATCAAAATCGAGTCAATCGATTAGTCGAATGAATCGCGTAGGAGGTTGATTGTTCTTTACTCCTCAATTGTTGTTTTTGAACCAATGAGTTTCGGTATCAAGCCAAAGCTGACGTCACACAGCGCCAACTTTTGGGTACAGTACCAAGTACGTACTACCCAACGAAATCTCCGGAAATTACGAACTGGTTCAAGCTCTTGAAATGGACATGTCTTGCGCTTAACTTCCTAATGAAAAACCATTTCTCATCAATATGTACTTTGTTGGACATTGCATCAAAGACAACATTTTCATCAATATGAAACAGACCAAATTGAATCCTTTCCATTTTGTTCGCTTCTTCCACCAGCCAACAACATTGCAACTCCTCTACTACTAGTAGTACGTCACATAAACCGTTTTCATGGTGTCGCGCTAATCGCGCAGTGAAGGAGCCTCTAATTTCGTAGTTACCCCCGGTTATATCTTGCCCGCGTTGTTTATTTATTTCTGTATCACCGTGCTACCTTGTAC
>CAACVS010000293.1:23083-47799 GCA_900660405.1 Pseudo-nitzschia multistriata | reverse complement strand
ACCGGGCTCAGATCGACATCATCCGGAAGCTGCACGCCTCTAAAACGAAGGGCCAGAGCGGCAACGGCGAGCGACTCGGCATCGGACTGGAGCAGGTCCAGGTTCAGTTCCAGTCGGTCCTGGACGCGTACATCGGCGGAAGCCTGTCCAYMGAGGAAATGCGGGAAAAGGTGGAGTGGGACAAGCGGTGGACGTGGCCGTTTGATGGCTACAGGGGCATCTTTGAAACGGCGAGGGAGCTRAAGATCCCACTCGTGGCCCTGAACGTAGATTCCGAGGACCTGGCCAAGGTCGAGAACGGAGGCTTCTCGAACCTGCCRCCCGAGAAACGCAGCAAGTACATCCTCGATCCGGAGGGYTTTGCCGCCTTTGCCAAGCCCGGAAAATACAAGTGCTACGTGGAATACGTCATCCTGCCGTCCTTCGACATGCACAAGAAGCTGGGCCTCCTGCAGTACACGATGTCGGGGGAAAAACTCGACGAGGAAATGAATTTCAAGAAATTCTTTAGCGGGCGAATCCTCTGGGACGAGGCCATGGCCTCCGGGGCCTACCGGTGGACCAGGGACAACCCGAACGGCCTCCTGGTGGGCCTCGTAGGGGCCGACCACGTCAAATACAGGGCCGGCATCCCCGGGAGGTACGACCGGATGGTGGGGAACAGCAGGGACTGCGTCTCGGTGATGCTGAATCCATCCCTCATCGACACGCGGCCCTCGGGCTCCGTCTCGATGGAACAAAACACACTCGATCCGAACCAGCTGACGCTCCAGCTGATCTATGCCAAGGACGGGGTGGACGCTACCACGGATGCACGCTTCCTCGACGAAAACATCGGGGGATCCTTTCCTCTGGCGGATTACATCGTCACGAGCAGCAGCTAGACGGTGACACCAGTCCGTGGCAAGACGAGCGTCCCGCAGTACAAGGACAGACAATAACTGAGAACGAGAACGAGAACTAGAACGAGAACGAGGCACCTCAATAGCTTATAGACTCAAACTGCAAGAAACAAGAACTGGATGTTTATTGAAAAACCGTAGCATTTTTCTATCGCACTGTACAGACTATTTCTAGTAACAGCTTTTTTCGTTTCGCACATGGCTTAAGTGCTCGTGCTTGCACATCGACAAGGAGTTGAAAGTCCACTGATCCTCACCAATTCAAACTCGAAGGCAGAAGGATTTGCCTCGATCCAAAACAACTGCAGTAATGGGTCCTTCCAGAAGGAGCTGCTCCCCGCAAGACCACTCGTTGTTGCACGTCCGAGACCGGCACGTGGCCAATCGCCTCGCGTGGCAGCTGTTTGGTGCAGGCTCCGCGGCGCCGATTGCGATCGAGCTCCGGTCGCGTCGGTGCACTTGTAAAGAACCACAATATCTCGAACCCGCCGTTTCCAAAGCAGACGCAGAGCTCCCGGGCTCGAAAACAACGAAACCTTATCGGCACGGCACCGACAAAAGAACGAATGTCTATAGAATCGAAACGAATGCACAGTGATTCCGACGAAATTCTCCTCTCCCTGCAAGCTGCACCGAGYTGCGGCAACGATTMTTCCGTTCGCTCGAGACTTTGTTCGTGCGCTGCCGCCTACAGCTCRATCACATGGCAAAAGGGTCCCATGTCCGAAACAAGTTCGAGGCCTTGCCGCTTCCCGAAACTCCCTGCGATCAGTCGGACGAAAGACGGATCTAGACCGGATCGCTTGTCCTCTGCCTTGGCCGTGGCGCTGGTGGGTGCGTCTTGGGCGGTTGCCGGAGAGGCGGCGACGAGACCAGCGGACGGTGCCGGTGTGCTGGAGTCACCGCTGCTTTGAGGCTCTCGTGGTGGCTCTTGTTGCTGTTTCGATAGGTATTTCTCGTGTCGTTTTGCGTGTGCATCATAGAGCTTTTTGACCCGTTTGGAAGCCGACTTGGTCAGTGGCTCTCCACTGGCTAGGGTGAGGGGAAGCCCGGTGGACTCGTCGAAACTTCCGTACAGGAGGCTGCCGTCTTCTTCCTGCTGCTGTTTCTGGCGGTAACGAAAGAGTTCCTTCGGTGGAATGCTTGGATCTACGGCATCGYTGTTCCCTTTGCTGTTCCCGGCCTTGCTTTTGTTATTTGCGCCAACGCTGCTAGCGGATGATGTCAATCGCTGGTGTYCTTCCATCAGGAAGCCTTCCACGGTTCTTACGAACATATCGTACAGTTCCTCGCCACGGGTTTTGTCTATCTGATCGCGGTACTGCACGGACTTGCCGTTCTTTTTTACTTTTGCAATGAGATTGGCCTGCGGAACGAGCATGACCGAAACTGGGGCGGCCGACGGTTTCTCCTTGTTCGAATCCACCACCGAACCCGCTGCTTGCAGTATGCTCTTTGTAGAGGATCCGTCCCCCCATGCACCCTCCGTTTGAATCGGTAGATTCAGAATGGTTCTCGCGGCCTTCTGTACCTCCACCGGAGTTGCYGTCTTAGAAAAACTGATGTATACCAGCATGCCAACGTGACCSCTGCCCCCGCTTCCATCCCGGCCGAGCAAGACTTCTGCGGAAGAATCTGCACTGCCAACCCYGTCTCCAACGGTGACGACTTCCTTTTCGTCGATCAGCAAACTCGCCTTTCGGTACCGTTGGATGACCATACGGATGCTGGCAATGCTCGTCGTTTCCTCTTGGTTCTGGCTCATGGTAACGTGTTGGATCAGAAGTCTCAGGGTTTGTTTGTGATTGCCGTCCTCAGGTGGGAAATGCCCCGTTGTGCCCGGGTTGCTGTCTTGAAAGGTGCGAATGAACAATGAGCGTGTAACTCAAAACGGTAGGTACCGGTTGTAAGAGTACTACCAAGCCTTAGGTTGGGAAAGTTCTGGCGCCAAGATCTTCAAATCGGATCAAATAAATTGGCAAYTCAGGGGAACAAACAAACACATTTCGGTCCCCCTTCGAATTTTATCACTAAGTTAGTACCGCTTTATCCTGCATCAGAAGAACCACCACGATCTGGGTGCGAAAGTGAGGCAATCGGCAGTGGCTGTGGCAATTCGATTCATCATTACTACTAGTACTACTACTACTACTACTACTACTACTACTACTACTACTACTACTACTACTACTACTACTACTTGTAGTAGTAGTTGTGTGGTCCACACTACTTCACATTTGAAAATTAGTCTACTTCAATGTATGTAGCTTGTTCAATCATATTAAGTGCTTGTTTAGTTGGAATTCCTCATAGTACTCCTAGTAATAGTGTGACGTACTAGTAGTATTTTCACTCAAATATTTCGGATACTATTCTAATTTCCTGTAAATTACTGTCTCTATTCTAATTTTTTTTGGCTTTTAATGTTACACACGAGTAGTGTACAACCAATGGGAGGCAATCAGGCCTTTGGAGATCCATGGATTGGTCCATGGCAATTCATTGCTGATTCATGAATTTACTCATTCCCTYGTGGGGGCTTTTGTCAGGGAAGGTTTCCACCGGTAGAGATCATCCTTGAAACATTGGGAATACTTTCGCCGCTGAAAAGGCGTCGACGCGTTGTCCCTGGTGTAGGCATTGGACTGTAGCGTGTTTTCCGCGGAACGTTCCTGGATGGCTCTAACCCGGTCGATCCGAGCCCGCACAAAGTCCGAGAGGGGCCGTTTTTGCACGATGGTTTCTRSTACTTCGCAGGCATCCTCCAGACCGAGGTTGGCCCCTTGTCCCATCCCCGGRGTCATTGCATGAACGGCGTCCCCTACCAGCAGCACCTGTTGGCCGTCGCACCAGCCGGTTTCGTTGGGAACATTGATGTCGCGCAAAAAGTCTCGGTGGAAGGTGTCCGGCAAGAGACCRATGATRGCACCCACTGTTGGAGAAAAACCAGAAAACAAACTCTGCAGGTGTTTTTTGTGGGTAAAATTGTCGYGGGGAACGGTAGCATTGRCCGACCTCGAATCGCCGTTCGGTGAGTCATCGAGGGCAGCCGCTGTCACCGTAATGATACCTTCTGTAGTCTCCCGCACCGAAAAGGACTTTCCGATTTCGGTRCCCTGCCAAGAGATTTGRCTACCTTCAGGGATTTCCAAGACGCGATCCACCCGTTCCTTCTCTATTACGGCGCGGTACATGACCTTGCCGTAGTAATTCGTTGTGGGGGGTTCGCCCAGGAGCTGGCATCTAACCCTTGAATGAATCCCGTCCGCACCGATCAAGAGACGGCACGTTTTCGTGACTTSTTTTCCATTGTCYAAGAGAKAAACCTCAACCCGCCCATCGTCCAGCACCTTGTAGGATTGAAACGAGTGCCCTAGCTGTAGGCAATCCTCTGGCAAAGCCTCTACGAGGTGCTGCTGGAGCAAGAACCACGCATACATCACCGGTGAAGTCTCGTTCAGATGTGGGACGCTGGTGCTTCGAACTACCTCGTCGGTACTCGCATCTCGTCGTTCGAACACRAGACAGGGGGAGCAATTCTTTCGGACCATTTYAGCCACGTCAGGTGCGATATGCTCGAGTGCTGAMAGACCGTTAGGGTACAACCCTATCGCCGCTCCGACCTTTCGCAGGGACTGGGTCTGCTCGTATATCGTGCACGATTTACCCCTTCGAGAGAGCGCCAACCCCGTAGCCGCACCCACCAATCCACCACCGATGATGATAACGTCAGTGTCGCAGGCTATGGAATCTACACCATCGTCGCCGCCTTYGTCTTTCAAAACCATCCTGCAATCTGTAGTCCCGAAGCGAGGAGATTTTGGGAAGGCGAGCGTCGATTTTGTGTGTGSTGCGAAGGCATGGCTTTTGACGGCAGATTTTAGCAAACACTCAAACAAGAGGAATGCGCTTATCAGTACCAATGGTCTCATTGTCATCRSTTTTGCCTTCGACGGTATGAAGTTTTAGATTTGGAAAAAGTGGATGGATTTCCGATTTTTCATGTTCAACGTTAACCTGMGAAAAACTACAGGTACCAAAAATCCTATCTTRCCATCTGAAAAATAAAAAATATGTGAAAATGTTTTTTTMACAAAAATCCCTTTTCGAATCTACCTTTTAAATTAAATTTAAATTACCAACAAAAAATGAAAAATAAACAACCGAACACCCAAACTGCAAGYGAGAAGCTCCGTTTAGAAAATGTGCCAAGAAATTGTTAACGCTAATCACCAACTAATTTGCACAGACAGCAATGATCTATCTGGCTACTGGTAAATTTCGCATTCAGTATTCAATTTTCAAGGCGATTGGAATTTTGAGGGGTATGACACCAAACTGCTCTCTGTACTCGCTGACATTCTCGAAAAAGAGACGCCATTGCATTGCTCTGTCAGCTCTCTATTGTACTCAATATTTCCAAATACGGTGATGCCTACTACTCTTGTTATGTGAAGCTTGAATTTGTTCTGCATTAAACATCATTCTGCGTTTTTGGTAGGCCCCCCTCGYGAAAACCRGCCACGTAATCTTTGCCAAAAGCTTCGTTGTTTCTCCTCCTCCAGTTCCGCRATTCGGTGGAGCGCTTCCTCTAGCTCGCTTTCGAGCTCTTGTTGCTCGCTAGAAAGCTTATCGTTTTGGTTTAAATAATCTCGGTTTTCGTCTGCCACCCCATTCATGGCCCATCGCATAATCTTCACTTGCARTCGAGTCTGCTTCAATTGTTGTGCWAAATCATCCGATTCTTTTCGTATTCGCTTCTCCCTCTTTTCCCCCGCTTTAACTGCCGCTGCTGCAATCTCCACTTGCTCTTCATTCCCGAGAGAGATATCTTTGAGTTTGGCAGACAGCATGTCTCTCTCCTTGTTAATTTTGTCGAGTTGAAGCGCGTAGTCTTCGACGACTTTCTCGTGCTGGGCCTTGAGTTCCTCAATCTCCTTTATCACTTTGACATCTTTTTCGATTTCGTCTTTCACCCGTTTGGATTCCTTCTGTCGGATGTCTTCAATWGCCTGCTTGTGTTCAGCCTCGAGGCTTTCGATTTTTTTCGCCGCTTTCTTCGATGCTTGGTTTTGAATGTCTTTCGCAACCCACTGCTGCTCGGCCTTGAGAATCTCAATATCCCGTGCCGCRCGCTTGGATTCTTCATTTCGAATTTTTTCTACTATCTGTAGGTGTTCCGCTTTAAGCTTTTCGATTTCCCCCGCCGCTCGCTCAGATTCTTCGTYTCGAAYCTTTTCTACGTACTCTTTGTGTTCTGCCTTCARGGTTTCGATTTCGATTGCTCTTAGTTCTGATTCCTTGGCATGACTCTGTTCTTTTTCTGAATGTTCTTTGGTTTCGATATTGTTCTGCATTGCTTTCGYTTTGGCGAGATCGCTTCGGAGTCCATCGATTACATCGCTTTTTTCCTTATCTTTTTCTTCGAAATTGTCGATCATTTCCTTTGTTTCTTTTTCTTTCGACTCCAGTTTGCTCTGCAGTTTGTCGATTCGAACGGTATATTCCKCTTTCTGTTTCTCCAAGGCATTCGCGGACCGAGCCGAAAACTCTTCGGTTTGTCTCTCACGTTCTTGGTCGTTCGTGGTTTTCAACAGCTTGACATCATCTGCATGCCGATCCTCCAACTGTTTCATTTCATCAGTTTGATTCTTGATGATCTTGTCTCTCGCTTCGGTGATTCTCCTTGTTTCGTCCAACTCATCTTCTAGGCTCCGTAGGGTTTCTTGGTGTTCCCGCTCGGCGGTTTCCAATTTTTCTTGAATTTGTTTGTGCCGAGCATCCATTTCCTTCACGACGTCCTGCAAAACGGAGAGTTTCTCGTCAACCAAGAATKGTTCTGATGAAKGTCCACTAAATAAAGAGAAAGATGATAGTCTTCTTTTCGCAATGATCTCATCTTGTGCAACCCCAACAATCGATGGGACGATGACAGAATGTCCGAAGTTGGATTTATTGCTCGTTCGATCAACGATACATACAATATTCTGAAACGCCTCGCTGGTTTGTATTATTGTTGTTTGAATTGTTGCAACAAGACARCATGTTTTCAGTAAATTTGCCATTTGGTACCTGCTAATTTGTCTGGATTCATAAAGTTGTTGATGGTCCTGGTGTTGTGAATCGATGTTGTGAATCGATCAAACATAGATCGATGGAAGAACCTTGTCRATCGGACAAAGACATCAGCATCAATGTCGARCAACAGTCTGTACGTCGTACGTAACATTAAGTATTGTACCGTAAACTGTAAACTGAACCATGAACCAAGAAAACATTCATGATTCATGATCTTATGCTTTATGCGATACCAGTATGTACGTACCGTAGGAGAGGATGGACACGAGAGTCGAGTACGGTACTGCTTACTGTACGTCCTACTTGTACGTACATTCGTACTTACGTAAGCATGCTTTTGTTGTTTTCGAATTTCATTAGGGATTGAATCTGTTCATGACTACATCCCCGACGCGCGCCGGTCATGTATTGTTAATTGGAGTATGAWTTTTTTTGAACAAATCCACCTGAAATATTCAGCGATGGGGCGTCTGCGTACCGGTACGCGTGTCAGACTCCTGAAAAGACGTACTGGTCACAATTTGGCATCATCACAAAATGCTTTGGCGATTTTGACAACATCTGCAAGTTTCTCAAATTGACAACGATTGACCTCTCTGTAGAGGAAGCAAAAGCAGACACTTCTCCTTCGTCTGGGGTATTWTTACACCATATCYTATACGCAATAAGAAAACAAAAACTAGCAACATTCGTTTGAAGAGCTCTTGAAGTTCATAATCTTTWAAAAACATGAAAATTATTGGAAACATTGCAGTGTTGCCGTTGGCACTGCTAGGCTTTCATAGCGTTGCTGGCCAAGCGACATTTTCCGATGGGATGCAAGAAATCTCAAGAAGAAARTTTATRACTGTTGAATATGACTACAAACTAGAAGCGAACACGAGTGACACCGACTTGGCACAACAGTATAACATCACACAACCGCATCCATTAGAAGACGCTTTGACCCAAATCGACTCTACCATCATCAGTTCAATCCAATCCGCACTCCCTGATGGCGATAYACCTGAGGGCAAGACTCAGCCTGACATTCARTTCGACACCGTGAATACTCGGTTTATCAATATGTGTTTTACGGAAAGCGATGCATGCAAGTGGGTAAAATCAAGAATCAAACTATCGTACCTAGGAGACACACCTAAGAACGCTATGGAACGCCTCACAATAGGGTTGGTTCAAGACTTTCTACGGGAATTCAGCGACTCAAACCCCATACTTAATGCGATGTATGTCTACCCGATGATTCATTCTTCCGTTGTACAACTCCAGATTTCCCCCGTCGAAGGGGCAATGAACGACACTGAAATAGCATACTTTGAGCAAAACTTTCGCGACGTATTCCATGCTATGGTTTCTGCACTTGATGGAGACACCGACGTATCCGAAGCATATTTTGTAAAGCAAGAGATAGAGGAAATTTCAGGAAAAGAAGAAGATATTACCACGGTTCCGTCATCGAAATTGTCGGTGGATCTGAAATATTATGGAAAATGCAGATATTGCACTGAAGACGAGCTTGTGGAAACCGTTGATGGGTCGATTGAACAGAAYCTGGATGCATTCCTTAAAATTCTTAAGAACAATGGAAATTCGTATTTTCTTCAGACTGAGAACATCACTGTTTCAAAACAAGTTCCCCCAAGTGAGCTCCCRCCTATGGATACCGAAAAGGTTTCGGCGACATCCGAGCCTTCTAGAAAACTTCCTTGGGGTCTTTGGTTGGGTGTTGGTCTAACAGCMGCCGCGATCTTTGTTGGTATTGTTCTAATCTTGAGAGACCAAAGGCAACTGAAAAAAGAGGAAGCAAGTACGGGTGATGAAAGCAGTGTGTACGAAGAGAACAATCACGAAGAGGATGATGTTGTTGGCGTGTATCGTAGCGACACAAATGATATCGAAAACCAGAACGAAAATGACAACGACGACGACGACAACGATGAAAACGAAATGAAAAACAAGAACGATGCCGATGCTGCTGCTGCTGCTGCTGCTGCTGCTGATGATGATGATGATGATGATGCCAGCGATAATGATGACGTTGGCAGCGAAAACGAAAGTGAGAATTCTATCTACGACGATAACGTCAGTGGAAAGGACAACGAGATTGGTAAAGAACATGAGGATGTCATCGTGCGGCATATTAGCAATGATAGCAATGATAGCATAGACGAAATTAATTTTGATGTCGGTCGTGATGATCTTGCATTTGGAGGTGCGTTGTGTGGAGCTGATTTGAATGATTTGGATGAAAGAAAATCGATGATAGCGAAGAAGGACTCGCAAGATTCGAATAATGGCAGCACTTATGAGGTGTACATGTATTGAGTCAATTACATGGGAAAAACGCCCACGCTTCAGAATTGATATTTATCTGAGAGGATGATCWATCAAACCAAATTAATTTTGGATGTAAGGATCCAACGTATTTCTYGCCACAGGAGSGAGATCAAATCAACTGTGAAAAACAAAACTCCTCAAATTGAGCAAAACAGCACAACTTCGAAAGAATTTCTTTCGAAAACARTTTATGTGTATAGTAGCAAATAACTTTCATTAAACCAGTCCTTTATAGCATCTTGATTTCTTATTATGGTATTCCGAAATAGTATCGTTTGTGAACTTCTTGTTTTTCCTATGAATCCTTAGTGTTCATGTTGACTGATCTCGTATTCATCCAACGCGATGTCTCCGAAAACGTGTTACCTGGTATATGTCTCCAAAAACTGCGAGTCAAGCCATTCCTGAACAACAGGGATCTGATAGGCCGGGACAAACAAGACCTCGTTGCTTGGTATGTCCACAATTGCCTGGTGGCTGGTGAGCTCTTCAAAAACAAACGCAGCAAAGGCCAGCATTGCCACCCGTCCGTTGAAAAGTTCCCGTTCCTGCATGTTACGTTTCATCATTGCCGGAGCCCCTTGCAGAATTGACAGGGGATCCCAGAAGCAATCCCCGGGCAAAAAGGCATCGCCGAGSCCCTCCTCCTCCTGGATATCCTTGGCGTAAATGTCCAGGTAGCCCAAAAGCATCATGACGAGCGTCATGAAGAGGGGGAGGTATGGCAGCGTCACCGGCCCGTAGAGGAGCGGGCCGGCCGTGTCGGTGCCCAGCACGAAGTGGTCGATCTTTTCCTGGATGGGCCAGATGATGACGGCGAGCATCGCCAGCCGCCCGTGCCGGATCTCGGCCTCCCGATAGTCCCGCAGCACCAGTGCCGTTGGGCGTGGCTTGGGCGGAGGATCGTTGTTCGGGTTCCCACCGGGCAGCCAGTTGAGGAAACGGTACTGAAATTCCTTGACGTAGTCCTTATCGGCAAATCGAAACGGATCAAAGCCGAAGTCTCCTGGTAGCGTGCCGGATCCGACCCCGGCGTCGACCGGGACTACACCCTGGAGCAAGGCCTCTTCCAGTCCGATCGGAGAAAAGAAGCTGTCTTGCCGAGCCGTGACAGTGGTCGGAACCTCTGYAGTGGATACTTCCTGGATCGCCTCTCCRTCCTCCCTAGTGTCGAAGATGTCGTCGACGTCTTCCTCTACGTCGCTGTCCATTGTCTCTTCAAGAAAATCGAACAATGACTCCATGTCTTCCAGGTTGTCCACGTCTCCCATCATCATCATCATGTCGTCGTCCTCTTCGTTGTCTTCATCTTCGTCATCGCACATGCCATCGATGCTACAGTATTCCTCGATGTCTTGCAGCATTTTCTCCATGGATTCCAATCGTTCGAGTCCCCTCTCTAGATATTCCTTGTCGTCTTCCTCGTCGTCGTCGAATTCCAGGGGGAATACTTTTTCGTTGTCTAATTCTTCAAAGAGGTCATCTGCGTACTCCTCTCCCTCACCACCATCCTTGTTGCTGTACCCATCTACATTRCTTCTCATGGAAACCAGATTTCTAAACGCAAGGGCCGAACGAGAATAATCTTTTATTTTGGAAAGGGGCGTTGTCCCTCTTTGGTTGTCGCTGCGAAACCAACCATTGGTCTGTATCGTTCGCATTTTATTTCGTAAGCTTTCCCGATCGACTGTTTTACTATGGAATTCCATAGATCGAAGAGGAAATCCTTCAATGGATACGGAGAGGATCATGATGGTCAGAAAGATAGAAATGGTCGATGACAAACCGACAGGCGATGACGTCGACATGAAACCTCTCTCCTCGATGTCATAGGTAGCCGATCTTCTGCTTCTCCTTGGACGGACRTGGCCGGATGTTGGAGCGATCMMMAAGAATATGCTTGGGTTATTGCTGCTTTCGGTATCCATGGTTTTTATGGTTTGTGACGTGATCCGATGTAATGTGATGTGTGATGTTTTTTCTTCTTATTGGGTTGTCARATGGATCGCTCCGTTTCTTGGATTTCCTCCTCGACAGTTGGTGGCAAACGAACGCTCGAACAGGACAGTGTAGAKTTGTCTTATCTAGRCTTGTATTTTGTTTCACTCCTATTCATGGGAGCTGCCTTGTGCGCTTGGCTCGAGTTTCGTGTTCGATTTTTGTTCGGATCCAAACAATTATGCGCGCATTGCCATCGTCAAACCGAAAAGAAGACCGAACAAAAAGTTCCGCAGAGCTGTGACTGTGACGTTGAGAAACATCAGTGGGTGCAGAAATAGTGTTTTCCATTTCCAAGAAAATACTCGTACCAATACCAATCTCAAATCCTCATCTTCAATGTGAAGAGGCATTGCCGTATTGTAGAAACACGAAAATAATGGAGGGAAATCACGAAATTTTTTACTGTATCSATTCACCCCCGAAATGTACGAAGGTCATCAAAAATTGAAAATTGTCATCCATGGCTAGCTCGCTCCCCAATCTCGATGAAAAAACTGTACGGSACTCGTACGTACCTACGGTAGGAGGTACGGTTATCAAATATTCGTGCTAGTCATACGTGCTATTAACGGAAGTATGGTACGTAACGGAAGGGTTCATTCTCTTCGTGTCAAGTTGAGGCTGTTCTAGTACCTTGAAAAGTTTTCCACCGCTTGCCTCCGGCACGTGGGCTACTACCGCACCGTAAAGATTAAGTACTCGTACTCGTACAAGTACGAGTATCGCACGTGTAACTCTGCTCTCACACTCGCAAACATGTTCTTCYCTTGTGGCAGACACCGGTGGACACAGGGAAGAAGTTCTTCCGATTCGTGATTTTTCATTTTTTGTTGATTGCCTGAAGACTGCAGTCACCATGCAACTGCTGGCATCGGCGATCATCCGACGGTACTCGTGTTGTTCGTCGAAGAAAAAAGCATTCTTGTCGGTAGATTCGAATTTGATYACATGCAAGGAGAAACGACACTTGATCCCTGCCCACCTTCATTGCGAATTCGTCCATCACAAAAAGACTGTCAGAAAAATAACCATCTCTCTCGAGCTTTGTGCCTGCGGAGAAACGCAATTGAATTTTCCACGACTTTTATTCAAACCAGGCGAGGATGGGATCGACAAATCTCCGATTCCTGAAACTAGGGATCCGTCGCATAGGGAAAGAGGTTGGCAATGGTTCGAGCAGAAGAATTGTTTCAAGAAACYGCAAACCCATGTCCTGTGCGATCGATAAAACACAAACCCTTTACGACGGGAACCGAAGGAATCGTCATTCATTAGCAGCAGCAACGACAACAATAACATCGATAATATCGCGAACCAGAACAAGAACGAGGAAACGAACGTCGTCTGCGATTGGAATGCGGAACGATCCAYCGGTRCAACAGACAGCATTGGYGGATCTGACGACGGTTCGGTTCTTTTCKTCCGCTRACACACACCACGGCAACACCAATGAAAATGAGAGTGTGAATTCGACCGGTAGCGACGAAAAAGGCGGACCGGTAACGAGAAAACTGGACGAATTGATTTCCGAGGGTGGTATACAACCCGATGCACACCAATGGTTTGCCGCAAAGGAACTCGACCGGCTATACCTCGATTTGATGAACGCAAAACGAACAACGCACACGGAAACGGAAACGGAAACGGGCCACGAGCAGCAGGGGGGCACATCGCCTGGATTTTTTGGTCGGTTCTTTGGGCAGGCCTTTTCCGATGCCACCGCAAGCGACAACCACCAAGCGGAGGTTGGCAGCCAAGGAATCTACACCTATGGGGGTGTCGGATGCGGCAAGACGTTCTTGATGGAGTTGTTTTACCACGCCCTGGACGACGACGAGACGTGGGGGAAGGACAAACAGATCGTCCACTACCACAAGTTCATGCTCAACGTCCACCAGTTCATGCACACCTCCCGGCAGGGGCAGAACGGGATCGGCGATGGGAATCCAATCGAACCGGTCGTCGACCACATCCTGGAATCCGGGAGACTGCTTTGCCTGGACGAATTCCAGGTTACGGACGTGGCAGACGCCATGATTCTAAAGGAACTCTTCGGACGCCTGTGGAAGAAGGGTTGCATCCTGGTGACGACCTCCAATCGCCCCCCCAGGGATTTGTACCTGCACGGTCTGCAACGGGATCGGTTCCTGCCCTTTGTCGATCTGCTGGAAGAAAAATGCAGTGTTGTGAGCTTGATGGACAACGAGACAGACTACCGAATGGTCATTTCTGCCCAGGACGACGAAATCGAGGATGGCGAAGACACGCAATACGACAAGGAGCATGAATCAGCTTCTGCGAACGATAGCGGTGAGCTTCCGAAACCCTCCGCCAGGCGACGCGCCAAGCAGGTGTATTTCTGTGGAAARGACAAAAAGAAGGTTCTCCAGAAATTCTTCTACGAACGCGCCAAGGGCCGACCGAGTAACCCGTCCACCCTTGAAACACAGGGCCGCAAGGTCAAGATCCCTATGGCCTGCAAGGCRAAATCAATCTGCATGTTTTCTTTTGAGGACCTGTGCCAAAAAGCTCTGGGAGCCGCCGATTACCTAGTGATTGGCCAACAATTTTCGACGGTCTTTGTCTATGGAATACCAAAGATGACCGTCAACGAGATCAACTGGCTGCGACGCTTCATCACTTTCGTGGACTCCATGTACGAATGGAAGGTCCGGCTGCTCTTGCAAACAAATGCCGAAAGCGTCGAGGAAATCTTTCGGGTGGACGATAAGGAAGCCTATCAGCAAGACGAGGTTTTTGCTTTCGATCGAACCCGATCGCGATTGGGAGAAATGTCCAGCACCAAGTACCTATCCAGCCAATGGCTCGGAGCCGGAACAACGTCAACTGCTACAACCAAACTGGAGCTAAACCCCAGTATGGCGGATCAGTGGTTTCAGTTGGTAGGTGGCAACCTGAGTCAACAAAGCGACGACGACGATACCAAAGACAATACTACCGACACGGAGGAATACTATCGACAGCTCTTTGACGGCTTTGATCTGAACAAGGATGGAGTTTTAGACAAAGACGAAATCAAGGCACTCATGCATACGGCCTTTGGGTACGAACCTGTGGACCTCGTCGTTAATGAAATGATTGCATCAATCGATATGGACCAGAACGGTGTCATTGATTTAGAAGAATTCTGTGCGCTACTAGCCAAGATCAAGCAACATCGTCGAACACAAACGGGGTAATCGATGSAAGAAATGAAAAGGGTCAAAATTTTGTGATCTACGGATGGCTTTTAAATTGAGGGAGCGGCCGATAGAATGGTTTTACAAKAGCTTGCTKTCTTCCATGKGCGYGTAGTGCCCACGACATACTGTGCAAATGCACTGCTATTCAATGTTATGTTYGCAATAACTTGCTTAGACAATTTKATTCAAATGATAAGGAATTTTGCGCGGTYRGAATTATTACAGGTGATGCAAAGGATAATTTATGGTGTATCAAAAGGCAACATTCTCCCTGACTTTCTGGCGTCTTCGGAGGCAACGTTAGTCTCTCGTAGGAMTACTCCTAAATCCATAACGATGGAGTWTTCTTGGAATCTCTCATTATTCAGAGGATCTAAGAATATTTTGGCTAGACAATTGAGTCCGTTGTAGAACAGTGTGATAAMACCGACTGCAAACACGGAATAATCCCCCAGATCCGAGTACAACGCGATGGGTGCAGTGAACACGAACGTATCCACAAGAATCTGGACCATGTGAGCGTATGCCAGAGGCATGCGTCCATCTATTTTGTTTGATATTGAAGCTTGCTTGCGTCGAAGGTTTGTGATTTCGCCAAGGAGTCTCCCTTTTGTTGCTGTGTCACCGGCAAGAATTCCATCATCCATMGCCCTGTTGCTTCGGATCATCATCCATTCTAAGGGGGCAAGAAATAGTCGATCGCCTGTTACTTCCAAACTTTTTAAGACTTTTAGTTCTTTCTTAGTCATGAGACCWCGGCTTGCCATTCGTTTTAGACCATTGGGTTCAGTCAGGCATGAAAACCTGTTCGCTTTACTCGCCCACATCAGGATGCAAAACAAACGAGCATAATGAGAGATATCATTCTGAAATTCMGAGGATTCTGCAGTAGGCACTCCATCCTCGTCCCTTTTGATGTTCGTCGCGATCAATAGGTCGAAGTCGCTCAAGCTCATTTGAACATCGCGAGAGAGTTGATACACACTTTTCCAGAAACCAAAAGCTTGGTTGACAAAGAAGGTAAGAATGAAAGTCGTCAAAGTTTTTAGAATATCCCAAATGTCACCGAGATAAGACAAGCTCTTGACGAAAGGGATTGAGATGTYAGGTGCACCAGCSCCTATACTCCAGAGGGGCTCGCCTGTCACACTCCTTGCATAAACGACAAAGAGGATACAAAACAGCATGTTGAATAGGGTGGTCACGAGAGAAATTCTCAAYACGGTCCCAGTATACTGTTTCCACAACCAAAAACGCTCTGGTTTATACGGGAGGATGACGCTCCCACCGTATAATTCATTTGTTCCCAAAACCTTATTGATTACGTAGTCGATCTCTTTCATCTCTGACCAGRACTGAGACTCTGTAGACTGTTGCAAGACATCCTTGAATAGGTCGCCAGGGAGTTGGTAGTAAGTAGCATTGCTAGTTGCAGCCTCTACAGTGGCTCCACGGGTTGATTCGTAGAGGATACCGAGCTCGCCAAAKATTGCCCCTGGTCGAAGTATACCATATGGTTCTGGAACTTCTTTTTCATCTACTATAACTCGACACTTTCCCTCTCTCATAAGATAGACAGAACCGCCCTCGCAGCTATCACCTTGTGATATGATTTTTTCTCCTTTCTTAGTTTGGCATCTCTCGAAAGCGMGAACTAATCGAGTCTTTGAGTCATTGGGTAATTCGGCGAAAAGAGTATTTTGGAAAAKGGCGTTGTAAATGAACTCCTCTTCCTGAAACGTTTTACTTTGCAAAACCAATCCTTCCCCGTTTTGAGATACTAATCTGGATCCCGTGAATGAGGTGACAATTCGACCATGCTTTCGGGTGAGAGAAAGCTTTTCGGTTGCCAGGAAAGCAGTTGCCTCGTGCAAGAGGAAGAAAACGACGAATATGAGTCGAAGCGGCATTACCGTATCGATGACACTTGATTCGGGAGWTTACCAATAATTACTGCAGGATGCTGACTTGACACCTGCCGATATTCGGTAGAGGTAATCATGATGTTGTCTTCGTACGACAACAAGTACAGCTAAGACGAAACGAGTACCCGTACTTCGCACAAGCACAGAACCGTCGTACTGAAATAATAAATAATAAAATCGAACTCGTCGTCAAATTCGGTGGGAATTCGGTATCCTTTGGCATATCCGATGCTAGCGTATGCTCCGTTCCGTAGGTACCGGTACCTTTCTATTAGTGTTTGTACGAGAAATTGACAACATCTTGCAAGCATGGGGCTTGGCTTTAGCAACTCTAGTAGTACCAACCTACCTGTATGTCATATTATTTATGACATGGTAAATCAATAAAATATGAAACGGCTGCTTGCCAGCATCTGCAGTTCATTCGGACTGACACGGAGAAATCTAGTTTTCCACGTGCACAGAAAAAGATTACGATACGTATGTACCTGCACGGTACTCGTACCTGTACTCGAAGTCTTTGGCTCTAGGTAGGAATCTTGGGCGGGGTTACAGATTCGTTCTGTCCTTCRAAAACGGAATCCATTCACACTTCACTTTTTATTTTTAGTAACCTACTGGTAGGTACATTTGTTTTTTAGGATTSAAAATTCCAAAATCCGTTGTTCTTGTTACGAAGTACATACGTACGTACGGTACTGCACTTGAACAGTATTATTTTAGACGTACCGTACCACAATGCCGTAGGCACGATACCGTGCGATATGAATATGAGTACGAGTACGTACCGTAGAATGAATTCAATCATGCTTTTGCACACGTAAGTTTCTAATTCGAACTTCGTGTTATCTGGTACTACCGTACTCACCTACGGAGAAGGTGGTTGATTCGAATCCGTACGTGCTTGATCAAAGTTCTTAAAATTCTTTCCTCGTGCTTCTGCACTAGTTCGATGACAACTCTAGGCTCTGGCTGACCATCRGCGGTTGCCATCATAATGATTCACATTATCAATTCAAAGGTTTAGAATTTAAAATGTGCTTCAGCTAAAGTAAACACAGCTGCACATTTGAACTCCATCACAMTACTTTTTTTAAGCTATCGAACTTCGCATTGTATCAGAATCGCTATTGAGGAATCTGCCGTGGCTTGAATATTTATTCGACGCATCGCACCATGCATTACTTCCGCACTCTCTACCTRCGCATGATTATCACGGCATTGATTCTAGCCACAAATGGATCCTGTTACTGCAGCAGCTATGCACTTCCTCCCAAGGGAGGTGCCTTAAAAAGCAGGAAGACGTCCTTTTTGAATCAGATACATCGTCCGGCGTATCACAATCATTACGAATTCCGAACCGTTTCCTTTGACAAGACGGAAGATATCAAGATTTCCGAAGTAGTCCCAGCGACGGAAGAGACTYCCACTACTTCAAAATTGAATAGTGTAGCCTTGAAAAATGTCGATGTCCCTGGAAAACTTTCGAAACTTGATTTTGTTGTCTTTGTGACCTACTTTTGTAACATCGCTGCCGTTACGTTGTCTGTCGTAACTGTTCCAGCAATGGCGATTGAACACAACCTGAATCCACAAGCTGCTTCCGCCTTTTGTGCAAGTGTGGCCGGCATGGCTTCCCTCGGTGGTGGCCTGGGCAAACTCGTGAATGGATTTGTTTGCCAATATCTCGGTGGACAGCGATCTTCGTGGATATATCTTGTGGCGTTATCTTCACTGAAACTGTACATGTCATTTTCGCGATCCCTTGCACCTATTGGATTGATCTTGGTCGGCATCGATTTTTTGKCAAGCATTCAATGGACTTCGATTTCCGCCCTCATTATGGAGCAATACGATAAAAGTCCTGCGAAGTTACTGCGTGGGATCACCGTTTTGAGTTTGTCCAGCACTATTGGAGCCCTTGCAGCGAAAACATTTGGGGCCGGGTTGCTTGCAGCTTCAGGGTGGAGGACAGTCTGTCGRTTTGGATCGCTGATGGCGCTGATCGGMTCTGCTGCCATGTATATTGGTGGRGACGTAGTACCCAGCGTGAACAATATCGGAAATGAAAGAAATSTGTTGAAGGGCCGAAAGAAASAAAACAAGTCGGCTTTGGCCGCAATCAAGTCYATTTTCAGCAACCCTATATTTTGGATGTTTGGAATAGGTCATTCCTTGGGTTCTCTCGCTCGATCCAGTGATCGTCTCATCGGACCTTTCTTGCAGCATGTTGGTGGTATCTCGAGTAAGTTCGGATTCGATACTCATGTCAGCGGGAAAAGATACGGGGTATTTTATCGTAGATTTTCTTCCTCTAACAAYTCTTTCTTTCTTGTCGGATTTTTCGCCGAAGGTTCTCTKGCTGCAGGACTTACCTCTTCCGTCACAATCGGATTCGTCTTTGGACTCTTGAGGGGCAATAGATTTTCCAAGATGGACACCATTAAAGAAAAGATGGAAATGATCAAAAAGAATCGTRCAATATCAGTTCTAGCAGCTCTGGGTCTAGCTGTTTGTGGAATCGATGGGGTATCTCAACTGGTAGGCGGAAACACGAACCTTCTCATASCGGCTATTACTTTGCTTTCAGGTCTTGTCTCGAGCGCTGTATCGTTTCAATTTTACCAATTTGGAAATCTCATGTCCGTCAACATCTTTCCGGAACACAAATCTGTGGCCCTGTCGTTCAYGGATGCGGTTGGCTTCTTCACTACTGCTGGTGTTCTTGGAGTTAACAGCCACCTTCTGGGAAACTTTGGATGGTGTGCATCATGGGCATTTATTGCCACAGCCTTCGCAGTTGGTGGCAGTTGCATGGCGCGAGCGATGCAACCTGTGCTGGTCCAAGTGAGCGCAAACCATCAGTAGTATTGRTGATACTTGTACCATTCTTGGTACATCAGTGTTCCATCTCGTAACTTTTTGAGTAACMAACTCTGCGCAACTTTGTCGTGGGATGAGCATAGAATAGAATATTAGGAAAACCTTACAAAGCAWCTTTTTCGAACATACTTTGTATTTTGCTATTTCAAAGAGCACATCTGAAGCCTTTCACGATTCAGGAGCATTAAAAAAAAGATCGTTGGAACGTAAGTTACTCGGAATAGTCAGAAGCTYTGGTGGTCTATAAGTCGAAAGTGACAGAATGTATATGCGGAGTTGCTGCTGTTCTAAATTCCATCTCTCTTGGCACATCAYATACAAATCCCGATTGCAGATGAGAATGTTTTCATTAGTGTCAAACCGGGTTGCTGAAAAATAAACAMAGATGTATGTTCCAAACCGTACCGGTATGCATAACAACTTTCTATTGCTTTATTCGATTGTGCATTAAATGATAATACAATTATATACAAAATGAAGACCCCCCTGGATGACCTTCAACAAATGTAACTTCATTGAGAGAAATTGAAGAAAAAAAATTGATATCTCGAAGTTCATTTGCTGCATTCGTCACATTCACAACAATAAATCTAGATCCCATTCCTCCATTCCCTCGCCTTTCCGCAGATGAGAATCTACAGTGCCAGATTCGATCCTGCTCAAAGTGGTGAGAGGCAGTACACCAAAATCATCCTTTTCGCAGTGCTGCTGCTGTTGCTCCTGCTGATAATACTGCTGCTGTTGCTCGGGTGGTTGATATTGTTGCTGCTGGTGAAGCTTATATTCTTGTTCATGATACTGTTGTTGTCGCTGATTATTACTATGCGAGAAAGATGTGGGTGCGACAGTATGTTTTTTCTGAGACGGCTCCAACGACTTCGCTGTAGTAAGATGAAGCATTGCACTGTAGCCACCAGTGGCGAGGACGTCCGAGGAAGTCAGTTCACCAGTTTGATAAGCATTCGTGGCAATAGCTGCAGAGAATGACGGCGCACTGGTAGTAACACAAGTTCCATCCCCTTCAATCGGAGTGGGAGCCTTCAAAGTAGAAAACTTGCTGTCGTCGCCCTTCACTCCATAGTCAACTTGGAATTCGGTTGTGGAGAAAGATAAGTTGAAATCACTTGGTGGAGCAGAATGAATATACAAAGCAGTAGATTTTGGGCTTTGATGATAGCTGCAATCTGGAGTAACGGGAGGACCAGAACCCAATAGAACATCATCATTAGATGATGACTCTACGGGAGCAACAGGCTCGTAATGCGTTGAATTGGGGTACATTTGAGTGGACTGGTGAAGCGAAAGAGATGGCTGTGCAAATTGAGTCTGTTGTTTTCCTTGTGGCTCATAGCGTTGCAGTGTAAGCAGAAGCCGTTGCTGTTGATCCTGCCGCTGATGGTGCTGCCGCTGTTGATGATGATGATGCTGTTGTTGTTGTTGCTGCTGCTGCTGCTGCTGTTGCTGTTGCTGCTGCTGTTGCTGTTGCTGTTGCTGTTGCTGCTGCTGCTGCTGTTGCTGCTGTCGCTGTTGACGATGATGCTGTGAAAGCATACGTTGATGATGCTGATGTTGTACACGCAAGTGTTCCATCTGTTGCTGGAAGAGCGTTTCGTGTTGAGCTAGATGGGTCTCATTAGTGTTGTGAATTTGACCATGACTTTGGACTTTTAGAGGCGGATGTTGATCTCCTTGATCACCGCACGCCAACTGCTTTGTCATGTTTTCCCTCAGCTCCTTGATTTGAATAAGCGTGTTGTTTTGGGAGTACACCAATTCAGCTTGGGGTTGAGTATTTTGCTGGTGCTGTATATTCTGTGCYCGTACTTGCGCCTGTTGGTAATGGCCTTGTCGTGCATGTCTTTGGTCATGGGGAATTGTTTGATGTTGCACTTGGTKTTGTGATTCGTCACTCTTTGGACGTTGTGTTGTCTGTGGCTGGACTTTACTTTGCAGTGAATTCGATTGTCGCCCTTGGCACTCTTTATCTTGACCACCACATGGTACTTGATCTTGCACATACTGAACGCGATAGCCTTCACCATAGTTCTGGCCCCTATGACTGTGTGCGAAAGCTTCGTGCTGCGAAGGAACTTGCTGTGGGTTGCCACACATCGTGGAAGATGATTCGATGATCGAATCGCGACAGGCTTCTTGAGAGGTTCGCACGTCACTTAAGCACACATTGGCTTTCAACGAGTGATCGATTCCAGTACATTCCAAAACATTACCTCGCTGAGGATTCTTCATAATGGTTGGCGCAGGATATCCTCTCTTTTGCTGTGTCTTGTAGTTGAGAGCGTGCGAAGGACGTTTGGCAATATCAGGATCTGAGGTTGCCTTTTTGAGGACATGGCTGTTCAAGGCAAGCTTGGGATCAAAYATCACCGGCTGCTTCAGTACCGTTGAATTCCCCTGAAGGTCGAAGGTAGCGTTCTTCATTTCCGACATCCCGGCATATTTCGCAAGCCTCTGCAATTCCATGCGTTGATTACGGATGGCTGAAGATGAAAAGGCTTTTCGAATGGGTGCGATACCGTTGCTGGGAACAGCGGATCGGGAAAACAACAAATCCGAGCTGGAACCAAGGCCAGATTGAGATACAGTAGAAGTAACCGCACGCTTTCTTGTCATTTGAAAGCACAAAGATCGTCTACCTCTCACGAAGAGCGGGTGCGACACAATTCCCTTATCGCATCCTCGAGTCGTTCGATTGAAGTCGTACGACTGGAGTTGACGGAGAAAGGACTTGAACTTCGTTTGGCGGAAATACTTAGCTAGAAGAGGAACTAGAGCCTCTGAATCGTGAATTCGGAAAGATTGGCCTTGGGAACACCAGGAAACAATGTSAGCATGACCTGCTTTCTCAGCTTCATCCAATAAGATGTGAAGATTGGTGGGGAAATGCTGAGAATTTCCAACTTTACCTCGTGGCACCATTATGATTGCTTCAACTACTTAAGTTTTTCAGGTTCGATGATTTGTATGAGTAGTCAATAGAGTGGGTATTGCAATTAAGATCKTTACTGTAGATGGTTGGAAGAAAAAGAAGAGTGTTGTTATAATGCTTCGTGAGAGGTATTCCGGTGCTCAMACGCCAYGGAAACGAGTGGTATGTACGCTACGCGCACTCGTAGTCGTGATAATTTTTTTTTCGAATTGACGTCAATTTTTCCGTCACTAGAAGAATTTTGTCGTACATCTCACGTGTTAGAAGAGCAAGGAATTGTTTCTTCGCATATTTTCACGATATTCTCAGCGGGGGGTATGTTTTCAACTTTTCATACACCTTTTTTTCACGTGATTAGACTCACGCTAATGTAACGATTATGGCCACTCGTCCTAACATGGGCCTGTTCCGTGGATCAGCGCTCTAAGATATCCCGRTGAGGTTGATGTTAACAGAAGCGACGCCGTATTCTCAATACTTCCATTCTATTCTGCTACTGAAAGAAACAGCAGAAGATTTAGAGCTTTTACTATGAAGAAAAGAACCATAYTTACAAAAAATAATTTTTTCGAAGACTCTTAATTGAATGAAAAGAAGTATTTAAAAAACTTACTTAAGGTCGTTGCGAAAGAGACAATTCTGTTCTTCAATTCATGGCAAAAGGGTAGAATCGTGGCAACGAAAGTGAATGATCAYCCGATAACATATGATTTTCTTTTTAGCGCGTGAGGAGAGAAGAAACCTCGCAATGTTCTTAGACCACAAATGTACTTAACACTGTATTTCTAAAGAATAATTAAAACATTTGATGTARTATCCTGTTCATGGTTCTGTAACCGATAGTAATATTTATACATGCCGTAAAGAAAATGGTTAAGTGCCCTTCAATGAGCAATGACCAGAAAAGGAATCATAACGGCTACTGAGACAGATGGAAGTCATCACAGAAGAACGAAGGAAGTACCGATAGGGCGATATGCATACTCGGCATTATGATAAAATCATTTTTGAAATGACGAACCATAAGGCTTCTATTGRAGAACAATAAGTAATRAAAATATTGCTTATCAAAATAGTACTTGAATCTCCGTTCCTGGAAGATGATACTCAAGATCAGCATGAGCAGTATAAGAAAAATAAAAGAACGATAAGAAGAATTCTACCAAATAAATGGGAAGAACTTGTTTTAATTTTCATTTTTCTCACCACGTCAATGGATCACTTAGTAAATGTMAGAAAGAACGATATCTAAACACATATTGGGGAAGAAGTTTCTCGAAGAACCACAAAGTACGGTATGGCAATTCAATTCTTCGACACTATTCTTCTAACAAAAGAAACAACCTTTTCGATGTCTTCAATATGATTTTAARCCTAATCGTCACATTCAACATTTAATATTCCAAATGCACCTCAGGATGAATAAATAGCCCTGTTGTCGAATAGATTCTTCTTTTGCACCGTAACTTAAGCATAATTTGGGTAAGATAATTGCATCAACGAAATATGCAAGCTTCCTAATCAATTTAAACGTTGGAATCTTGAGTGTGTGAGGCTGATGAGAATCATGCTGTCTTTGACGTTCTACTCTACGAAGGTTATTCGTACCGCATATTACCAGTTAAATACCGGTAGGAGTATGAGTGCGAAAGAAGACTTATTGATTTCTAACAGGTTATGAGTACATAAAATGCGCCAGTTGTTAGCCGTCGTCTGCTTTCTTGTTCAAGCTAGCAAAAGCACCAATCAGAAAGGATTTTTCTTGTCTTTTAATACATRTGCATATTGCTATGTCGATTTTGATGAKAACCAGTTCCAGCTTGTTGATTTGTCTGCACACGGAAAATTAAAAAAACTCATTAACACAACAACAACAAGAACCTCCAGCATAGCAAGCTGTCACCTCTTTAATTCTTCAGCAATATCCAACCAATTGTGYTCACAAGACAAGTGTTCTACTAATCCTTAGTACATTAAGAGGATCCGGAAGTTGCGGATCAATGGACCAAGTTGTTTAGAAGCAACAGGAGATCTAAGCAACAGMAAAAATTGACAAAAAATTGCAACAAAAGAAGCTGCAGTGTAACCAGCAAAACACCATCTTCCCCTCCACCATAACATAGACAACCAGTGTGTTGAACATCCTTAATGCATCAAATTAGAGGGGATCCAGAAGTTTTGGAACAATCAGCCAAGTATTTTTAAAAAATAAATCAGTTTTGTGCTGTATTTTGGTACCAGGATGAACACCAACAGTAGCAAGMCAGCGCCCAGAGCAAGTGCTGTACTCCCAGCACTAGTATCAATCTGGTTGGTTACCAAGGGATGCGTGGAAATGTATGCTTAATCAGGAGAGGAGATGGAAATTTGCAACAAAGAACAGGAAGGGGAGGGAACAACAACAACAACAACAACAACAACAACAACAACAACAACAACA
>CAACVS010000293.1:3616-23034 GCA_900660405.1 Pseudo-nitzschia multistriata | reverse complement strand
ACTTTTTTGTCTCTTCCTTTCTCAACTCAGCAGTTTCAATCATCAAATATCATCCTGAGATCACTATTGGTAGTACTATTAAGCGTAACCATACTGCTACTACTAGTATTACTACCACTACTAGTGTTACCTTGATCACATCGTAACGCAAACTTACTATTAGTACTAATAACACACAAGAGATGGAGCTTGCTCTACTAGCTCTGAGTTACTCATTTGGATCAGGTTTAGGAAAGAAATCAGTACTTTTGTGGTAGCTTATCATCAGCACTATTGATTATGATGGCTATTTTGTCAATCTCGTGTCGAAAAATGGCAGCCTCCGGCTGGCTTGTAAATTCTAGATCTATTGTTGTTCTAGTAGGCTGTGAATTGTTCCAGCGACTACAATGAATCCTTMTTAAAAGTCTTGGTACGCACGGAAGCCACCTATGCTCTGCAGCTTCTTCGTGGCGATGATTGCAGCGGTTGCTGCCTTGATTTTTCGCTTTGCATTTCGCAGGTTCTTGAGGTCTTGCATGTTTTTGGACAACTCCACTCCCTGCAGAGAGTTCCTATCGGCCTGGATCCATCGGTTGCGGAGGGCCTTTTCGGCCGTGATCCGCTTCATCGGGTCGACAGTCAGCATCCTTGTGATGAGATTTTTGGCGTCGTCGGAAATGTGGTTCCAGTATCGCTTGTGGAACTTGTATTCCCCGTACCGAATTTGCTTCATGACCTCTTCTCCCTCTCCTCGAAAGGGACGATACCCTCCCATCATGATGTACATGATCACACCCAAGCTCCACATATCGCAGCTGACATCATATGCAGGCCGGTGCTCTAGAATTTCGGGCGCAACGTATCCTTCTGTTCCACACTGCGTCCTCAGCGAGTTCGGAAAGGTGACCTTTTTCGCGTACCCAAAGTCGCTAATCTTCACGTCGGTATCACTATTTGCACTCAGGAGAAGGTTTTCTGGTTTTAGGTTCCTGTTCGCAATCTTCTTTTTGTGGCAGTAGGCCACGCCCATGAGCAACTTTCGACTGACCTCTTTGGCATCGAACTCCGTGTAGTTGTGTTTCTCGATGATCCGATCGATCAAATCTCCCCCCTTCATGCAATCTAGTACTAGGTACGTGTAATCGGGTTCATCGAATACATTGTGCAGCCTGACGATTTGTTCGCAATTGGATACCTCTTGAAGGGCGGCAATCTCATCGTGCAGCGCAAGAGCATCGCTAGGATGCAGATTGTTTCGGTCGATTCGCTTCGCGGCATAAACCTGATCGGACTTCTTCATAGCAACCTCGTGCACAACAGAGAACGACCCCGCGCCGATCTATATGAGAATGAAACAMAAAAAATGAGCACAGTCCGTGAGCAAGACATCGATCCCGTGGCTTCRARAACTCCCAAATCGAGTGACGGCACGGAGCACCGCGACAACGAGATCCGCGCACGCMGTCTCTGCGAGACATACACCGGCTGCCCTGCAACTTACCTGCGATCCCCACGAGAACAAATCGTGGAAGTGTTCGTCCTCGATTTCGCTGATGGTTGGCTGCCGCACCGGGGTGGCAACCGAGACGCCAGACGCGTTGTCGTTCTGGAACATACCGGCGATCGACATGAACTTGTTCCGCGCAAGAATTGCGTTCACGGCCGCCTTCATCTTCGCGGCGGGCTCTATGGTGTCCCGGATGGAGCTCTGAGCCAGCGACAGGTCCCGGAGGACCAGACGTTCTTCCTCTGTTTCCATCCACTTGCACGATAGGGCTTCCGCGGCCGTGATGCGCTGCCTGGGATCAACCTCGAGCATGTACGAGATCATTTGCTTTGCGGAATCGGAAATCGAGTCCCAATATTCTTCGTGGAACTCGTACTGCCCGCACAAGATTTCGGTAGCCAGGTTTTGGTGGACACCTTCGAACGGAGGGTAGCCCCCCAAGAGGACATAGGTGAAAACCCCCAGCGACCAAATGTCGCAGGTGAGGTCGTAGCCTTGCACCCGCTGGTCCAGGATTTCVGGAGCGACGTAGTTTGCTGTTCCGCACAGCGTCTGAAGGCAGTTTTCGTGGGTGACCTTTTTCGCAAAGCCAAAGTTTGCAACCCTCACGCTCGTGTCGTCGCCCTCTTCGTTCAAAAAGACATTTTGAGGCTTGATGTCTCTGTGAGCTACCTTTTTCCTATGACAGTAATCGATTGCGGTGAAGACGGTTTTGCAAACGGCTCGGGCCTCTCGTTCTGTGTATACCTCTTTTTCGACGATTCGTGTCAAGAGATTCCCGCCCTTCATTGCTTCAAACACCAAATACTTGTGTCCTGGATTATTCTTCTCCTCGAAGACATCCAGGAGACGTATGATGTGCGGACCCCCCCGCAACAGTTTGAGAGACGCGATCTCGTCCTCGACGGTTTTTCGAAAGTCGGTCTCCAGCTGCTCCAAATCGACGTGTTTGACGTCATAGCACAACTGGGTCTGCTTGCGGGTGCACCGGTGAACGGAACAGTAATCGTCTTCTCCCAGCAAATCTCCAACATCATAAAAGGTTTCGAAAGACTTTCCAGTGGGAGCATCTGCTATGAATTTTGCGTGGCCGTATCTGGTTCCTGTCGTCATGTATGACATGTGCGAGACCGTCGAATCCTGTCGCTTCTTTTCCAGGTAAGTCGAAAAGTCTTCGTTGAGCCTCTTGAGACGGTCGGCAGCCATTAACTGGTATCGGTGACAGTCGATAGAAAAACAAACGTGCGAAGATTTTCCCCCCCACCGATTGTTTGGCAATGAGAAGCAAATGTGAGAGACACTCAGTGGCATCCGATTCAGTGAAAACAAAGGTGGTGTTTGCCTCGACACACAGCAAACAAGCGAAAGAAGACACGCACGCATTTCACTTACGGTCTGCACGGCCGCCCTCATTTTTCGCTTCGCCTGGAGCTTGTCGACGACCCCGTCGAGCTGTGCATCCATGGCGTCCTCGCTCTCCACCATCCAGCTGTGGGCCAGGCATTCATCGGCCGTGAACCGTTTCCTCGGATCGATGGTCAGGCACCGCGAGACGAGGTCCTTGGCCCCGAAGGAAACCCTGCCCCAGCAGCGGGGGTGGAAGTCGTAGGCGGCGTTCCGGGTGCGGTCAAAGACGCGCTCCTCGTTGTCGTCGTCGAAGGGCAGGTAACCGCCCAGCAGGAGGAACAAGATGGCCCCGACGCTCCAGATGTCGCACTGGACGTCGTAGGAAGGGAAGCGTTCCAGTATCTCCGGTGCYAGGTAGCCCGGTGTCCCGCACAAAGACCGGCAACCGTTCTTGGATTCGATGGATTTTGCGAACCCGAAATCCGCCAGCTTKACCGGTGTCAGCTTGGACTTGTCCCTCGATTTCAGCAAAAGGTTTTCCGGCTTGAGGTCTCTGTGGACGACCCTTCTTTCGTGCATGTATTTCAGGGCTTCCAGAACACACCGTATCGAGTCTCGGGCTTCTCGCTCCGAGAAGTTGCGCTTTTCGATGATCCGGTCGAAAAGTTCTCCGCCCTCCATGAGTTCGATGACCAGGTGGCAAATGTTTGGTTTCCTCCTCYTCCGCTGGCCTTTTTTCTTCTTGGATTCGGCCGCGGYTCGATTCTTGCTCTCCTCCTCCTCCTCTTCGTCGGGATCGTGGGTGGAATATACTTCGTAGAGCTGAACAATGTTTGGACCCTCCCGAACCTTGAACATGTTCTCGATTTCGTGTTTCAGGTGATCCTTCTCGTTCCAGATCATGCTGGAGCGATCGACTTCTTTTACCGCGTATGTGGCGCCGGTGGGCTTGTGCGTTGCCACAAATACGTTGGCAAAGGCACCAAACCCGAGTTCTTTCCCCCTCGAGTAGATGTCGTCGAACGCCATGCTGGTAATGACCGTTTTCTCGTCGGAGTACGACGAATACTGGCTGTTGGTCCTCTTGTTCGACACGGTCACGATGGAYCGCTTTTCCAGGTCCAGGCTCGGTGCCACGGAAAAGTCGTCGTCGTCCAGCGCCGTGATGGGAGAGACGACGTCYACAGARTTCTGCCGGRTATTGCTGTCGTTTACCAGTGACACAWACGGTGGGGGAGGCGGAATGGGAATCGCTTCTTCGGAGGCGGATTCGGATTCGGCGGCAGTCCCATCGTTCTTAGCGCCGTTGCTCTTCTTGGTGCTTTCCTTTGTCTTCTTTGGAATCGCAACCGCCATTATTGCTTGCGACGGCAGGGGTCCCACTATGTCTTCGCTGGAAGTGGGGGCGGCGGGAGTGTCCTTCTCCGTGGCGGAGGAMGGCGCTTCCGCTTGCTTGGGTGTTGGTGCTGGTGGGGTGGTGGTCTTCGTTCCCTCCTTCTGAACRGCCTCGTCCAAAAAGTTCGGAACGAAGGAGTCCGAGGTGACAAGGGTTTGGAATATTTTGTTGCCACTGCTGCTCGACGAAGACGTCCTTTCTTTCTTGGGCTTGTTGACGTAGACGTTGTTGACGGCCTTCGGTTTGCCTTTGGGCTTTGGTTTCGTTCCGGAGGATTCCGATGACGTTGGCAGCGATGCCGGTGCGGTTGCAGGTGCGGTYGCCGATGACGTCGCTTGTTTCTCGAAGTGATCGCTCGKCGAAGGGCTCGCGGTCGGCTGGGTGTCGAGGTTCGGCGCGTGCTTGCTGCTGTTGCCCGGGCTGTWGTTGCTGCTTCCGGAAGCCGCGGCCTCGACCCCCCCGCTGGTGATGCCGAAGAAATCCTCCTTCATCTGGGCGTCCAGGTCCCTGGACGCGGAGCAACCCATCCCGTAAGTGTGCTTTTGGTGCTCTGCCGCGATTCCGAACGCGACGAGCCGCAGTCCTGTATTGGGAAGTGCCTAGGTGTTGCGCTGAGTTGCGTTGGAAGCAGTCCGGGACCCCGGCGATGCATCCGCCGGACCCCCCCGCAGTTGGTTTTCGTTTCGCTTCGTTTCTGCACGCACCGCTCGGGGACGGCCAGAATCAATCGCGGTTCGCTTCGTTCGCTCYCGAGCTTCGGTGACACCGTATAGCCGAAGAAACCGCAACGGGCCCTTGCTTCTTCGTGTCGCCTCGAATCGCCACGATGATTGCCCTGCGTTGCTGAAACGCTCCGGATTCCCTGGTTTGTTTGGGTTTGCTTTTCTTATGTGGTGTTGTTCGTACGCTTAAGCCGTTGTATGCCGGACAAGCGGTGTTGCCTTYGCCTAGTGACAGAGATCGGAACGGTACTACGACCAAGAACCTTGTGGAAGGGTCCTTGCTGCCATAGTACCGGTACGAGCACTTGAAAAATTTCCGCAAGGTTTTCCGTCTGTCGGCCGGAGAGGTTCGAATATCGCGGTAGAAAACCACGAGAGTACGGTACGGGTACTCGTACGGCCCGTAGCAGAGAAAGCCCACAGAAGACTGTTCAGTACTACTAATAGTAGAAGCACAACCCAAACAGTGCAGTACGAACCGTAAGGTGGCTATTAGTATTAGTACGAGTGCCAGTACGAACCCTGTCACGGGGCCCGTCATCCCTYGTGTCGGATATGCGCGCGGACAAGAGGCAATTTTGATTGATGCGAATCGTGTSAGACATTAATACCGGTATGCCGCAGTGTGGGACTGAACGAACGAAGCGATCTTGGTTGTGTCGATCCAGAACGCAGATTTATTTTTGTCGAAGGGGTTTGTCAACGCCGCTGCCGCGCGGCGGATTCCGTCCCTCGTTGGACGCCCAACGGACACCCCTGTGGGGGACCGTGCGCATCGCATCTGTTTTTTGTTTCCTGCGCGAGCTGGGTCCGTCCCCACAATTTCGGAGGCGGGTGTTCCGCAACAGAGAGACGCGATCCGTGATTCGTTCCACCGGAACGCACGGAATGCCATCAACACCAAGATTGGTATGGCTTCTTCTGTCTCGAAGCCTTGTTGGGCATACACACAGCCTCCGTCGCCGTGCCGTACTAGCTGCCATATGCTATTGAAACGTAAAAGATCTGTTTACTTTACTTTTTCGGTGCCGTGCCGTCGTGTACACAAAAAGGACAGGGGCACCCTGTTGCGAAACAGAACACTATTAATCATGTAGTAGTGAGACTGATGGTAATATATGATTGTTTCAAAAGCCGCGCGGACAGCATCAAAGGCATCAATTTCCTTTTCTCGACCTGCTTTCGATCCGCACCGGGTTTTCGSTTTAGCTCTCCAGTTGTCGCTTTGCCTTGGTGATCTTTTTCGTCACGGCCTTGATGTCCTTTTCGGTCAGGGTAAAGGCGTGAAAGACCTGGTCCACGCTCACGAGGGTGTCTTCGCAGGCACCCGAAAGCTCGTCCGTAATGTTTCGAATGGTTTTCGAGATCGAACACGTGGCCTTGTCCTGAACGGTGTCGCTCGAAAAGACGCTGCCGGTGGCAAAGGTCTCCCCGTCGTCTCCGAGATAGGTCCGGGTGTCGTCGTCCCGCCGGGTAGTATCGTCGTCGTAGACGGTGACGGTCTCGTCTTCGGCAAARTCTCCCCGGCGGTTGCTGCGGTTTCGTTCCGCCCCTCCCTTCAGRCCCTCCCGGGGTGTTGCACCTTCGCTGCCGGTGTTGTTTTGGGGGCTGGGAGTCTTCGTGATCTGGGTGGGTCTTGCATTGTTCGTTTCCACAATCTTTCTCGTGCTCCTGCTCGCCTTTCGCGTGACAATCTCCTCGTTCTCGGCTTTGCTTTCTTCGGTCGCGCTCGAGTCGGTGATCTCCACCGGAGGGATTTCKTTGGAATCCTTGCGAAGGACCTTCTTCTTCTTCTTTTTCCGCCCCCAGATGGACTTCTTTTCTGACTCCGCGGCTCGTTCTACCCGTGTCTCTCGAACGGGCTCCGAGTCACGCTCCTGGACGGGAGACGAGGGTGGCTGCTGCTGCTTTTGCCGGCGCTTTGATTTCCGCGGGTTTCGTTGTTCGTCCCCGCGCACATCTTCGTCTCCTCCCTTGCCTCCACCGATGTTGGAGAAGAGCTGAGACGAAAAYGTAGATTGCATCCAGTTCTTGGATTCTGACCCGGACGACGCGTCCGTCATCGATGGCGTCACCACCCTCGGGTTCGAAGCGCGAAAGTCATTGACTTCGGGACTGTATTGGTTCTTCTTGCTTCSGTGGTTGCTACTTCGGGTGGAAGATCCGGACCTGGAGCCGCTGTACCGGGTCACCGGCGCGCTTCCGCCGCTGGCGGACAGGCCCAGGCGCTCTCCACGGATCTTGTCGTAGGCTATCCGCAGCGCCGGGTCCGTAAGGATCCGCACCACAAAGACGACGGACTCCATCTTTCGYTCGGCCTTGTACCGACGCTTGTCGATGGTGGCCAGGGATGCAGTGGTSCCCGATTTTGGTCCCCTGGCCGCGGCGTCGATCTTTGCCAGCATCGTAAACAGCTCGCTCCGCCGGTCAAAGTAGGCCACCTGGATTTCGTCCTGGGTTGCCGTGGTGGGCACCCCGAGGACGTCTTGGTAGAGATCGGCGTTCTTTCCGTACGTTTCATCGATGATCTGCAAGTCTAGATTCGATCCAATCGACGTTTGTGCACCGAGGGATTGGGTTGCTTGGATAGGACCCGCCATGACGACTTAGTGACACACGCACGCACTCTTTCTCTTCGTGCAGTGCAGATTCTTTTACAACTGCAACTGCAACTGCAACTGCCACTGCCACTGTTTGGCTCTGGCTCTTCGTCTACCGTACGAAAGAAGACTTTGACTCTGTTCGACTCCACTTCCTCTCAAAACAATACTATGAACGACTAGGGYGTCTCTCGTCTTCMAGCRCWATCTGGGTGTGGTGTAGACTCTCTTGTATCCAGAACTGAACACGTCGTTACTAATGGTTCGTCACTCGTAGTGAGTGATGTCCTACTGCGATGGCATTACTCGATACTCACGAAGCCAGGTGCGATTTTTCGTTATTCCCGGGTTCACCGGTGCTTCTCTCGGAATTATCGAAATTTTTGTGATCCAATGTGAAACGACACACACCATTCGTGCCAAATGCACGCTTCCTATCTATTTCAGTTCGTGCTCCTCGTTACTATTGGACGTTGAATGACCCATCTGTTCTATGAAATCTTAGCCGGCCATCCTCCCGGAAGACAGCATGAATTTTTGACATTCGGTTGAAACGGAAATTTAACTTCCCTTTTTTCGGCGAAAAAGCTGGAGCGCGAAGAAGAATTTCTCAAACAATTTTTAACTGCTATGTATCCGATACTCGGCCTCTCTTTAAAATAATGATACATGTGTATCCTGAGTTGTTGCACCCCCCAACGTACGATGAACGATTTCGCGCCAAGCCAGTGGGTCATTCCCGTCTATCTGCAGTAGATTTGAACGATCTAAACCGACTRGACAAATAGAAAGACCGCCAGATGGCTCTCACCTCTCACTCAATCCTTGATTCTCGTCTACCATACCGTACGTACGATRACATAGTACGAGGCGCATTAGAAGATGATACTTACTGTACTTCGTACTTCTACTAAGCAATACAGTACCATAAAATTCTAGGACTGAAATAGTTCTAAACAATAGCTCCCCAACGAAGAGGTTGTGAGGTTCGGTTCGTGTAGTACTGTACTTAGATATGAGTCAGTGATTTTGACGAGCACGTACGTTGGTAGGTACTACCACTCTCTACTCTCGAGCTCCTACTCGTGAAAATCGCTGTTGGGAGCGACATTTAATCATTGCATTGCCAACAATTCCATAAAAGCATTCGGAAACAGAATCCAGAATCAAGAACATGAAGCAATCAGGAATTTTCACCAGGCTCTTAGTTCTTGCTGCCGCATCTGGCGCCGCAAATGCCTTCGCTCCACAATCCTACTCGACGGCATCGAAGACCCTCTCGAGCGCTCCCACCACCGCCTCGTCGTCGTCGTCGTCGTCGTCGTCGCTGAACGTGTTCAACCCGTTTGCCAAGAAAGAAGCAGCCCCTGCCGTCGTGGAAGTGGTGAGGGAAGAGCCCGTTCCCGGACCGCTGGAAACCCAAAACTATGTTGCCGGAGCCGTCTGGATCACGCTCATTGCCTTTGCGTTCGGAGCCGCGCCCGGRGAACTTAATTCGGCCGCCGACCAGGAAATGGTCACCACCCTCGTAACGCAGCCCAGCCCCCGGCCGGAGCAGATCAACGAATTGTGGTTTGCCATCTGGAACTGCTTCGCCGTGGTCCCGGCGCTCCTCGCGGCGCTCGAAGCCCCCGTCGGACGCGGCCAGCGCCTCCCCGCGGCTCCCTTCCTGTGGGGATCCGCGGCCTTTGGCTACTTTTCGCTYGGTCCGTACTTTGCGACGAGAACCATGCGAACGGAGCCCGCCGACACCGAAGACCTCGGCTGGGCCTCCCGGAACATTTTCGAGAACCGGCTGTTCGGCGTGGCGCTTTCCGCACTCGCCCTGTCGATTCCGTTCAGCTCCGACCTGCTGGGGTGCGACGTTTCCGCTACCATTGGTGGATTCATCGAGCTCGCATCTACCTCTAGGTTTGTATCGGTTGCCTCTGCAGACATCGTCATCATGTCTCTTTTGGCCGCGGTGTTGGTGTCCGAAGACGCAAAGCGAAGAGGATGGGAAGACAGATCCGTTCCGTTGCTTGCAGCATCGATCCTTCTACCCGTGATCACCCCCTGCCTGTATCTCGCCGCGAGACCATCTCTCGAGGAATAAAGCGACTGCCAGCGATCAATGGAGACGATAAAAGCAGAGCCGTGAATACTTTTGGGTTTTGACCTGGAGATCACATGCGGGTACCGTACGATGACGAGGACTACTACTGCTCCTGTTACTAKGACATCGTCTTCGTGACTCGGAGGACTGGTTGCACCTCTAACCGAAAATGAGCTGATCCCTGATKCCTCCACAATAATGATGCACACGATGCCATGGTCATCAACATTCTTTGCTCAAAGCAGAAACCACTGGTACTGCTGGWCAGACTGCGATTTAGTGTACGTGTATCGTAAAACAGTATTAGAAGTTTGGTACTTTAGTCTTTTACTTTTTACTTCCATTTAAGAGTTTTTCSTTTCAGTGTTTCTCGAGATTTCAGATTTCGTTTGTTCACTTTGGATGATGGATGATGTTTCCATTGTCGCGGAAGCGAGAAGAATCTCAGTCAGCATGGAAAATCTCACGGTCTGCCCATTATACGTCATGCCGAMCGATAGGCACAGAGGAAATTTGAAATTGTCGAGAAGCAAAAAATGACCCTTTCGGGAGAGCCAGCCTGAAATTAAATGCGCTACCTAATTTTGAATTTTCCCACCGTAAATTGATAAATTGACTACGCAGAGATAAAGGTGCAGGGTCCAGCTGGAGAGGGACCGAAGGGACCATTTGTTTAATATTTCCGCGCGTTCCGCGCATATTTAACCGTAGTCTTATACAAAATAACGGTCTTTCTTAAGTTCTAGTGTTCTTCAATTTGGGGGTTATTCAAATTACTGTTTTTGGGGAACCGCGACCACAAATTTATTAATGCAATATGACCAACAATTAAATTTAATTATCGGGTTATTAAATTTAATTATTCAATTAATTAAAACTTAATAAAATTTTAATTAATTACTTAATAAAATTTTAATTAATTACTTAATAAAATTTTAATTAATTACTTAATTAAATTCACTTTTTTAGCGCCAGCAGGGCACGCCGGCATCCAACCACACAGCATTGCTGCTCCTTATTTAGTAACTGAATCCCGTAGAATGCTATTAAAGAGCACTGCTAGCGTGCTACTGTGGCAGATACTACTAGTACACCGGTAGGACAAAAACAAAGAACACCTCAAGCAACAAGGGAGCATACTTTGCTCCTGGCAAAGAAAAGTCGTACTTTCGTACTGTATTCATCCCATTATCATTCCGAGCAACTACACTATGCCCACCACATAGAGAGCTTGTGCTGCTCTGGGGTTATTGAAAATCTCCTACGAAACACAGGCCCGTTTCTGCTGTCAGCATGCTGTAAACTACTACTACTACTATGATACTGTGTCTCGTATGCCGTGGGCAAGTCATACTCGCATTCAATTCTTGTGGTTGAGTCCTACTGTTCTTGCACCGATCAAACAAGTCTTCATTTATTGATTCTTCTTGGTGTTGCTCCTGCTGCTAAACTTCTTTAGCTCCGACTTGAGTTCCATGATATCTCTTGTCATGGTCGCTACTGGATCGAGATCTTTATTCGATTCAATTGAATTGTTGGTCATGGAGTCGCATGTTGCCACCGAAACAGTGCTGCATGTTGCTGCTGCTTCTTGTTCAGCTTGCTGTCAAAGGTCGTCCTCGTCATCCTCCATTTGACCACGGCCAGCTGGTTCACCAAGTTTTTTGCCTATTAACAAGAAGTTAGTATAATGACGAGGACGGAGTGGTGAGGTGAGTTCTGGTTCTTTTACGAGGCGTTTCGCTCTCATCCATACTGTCGGTGAGAGTAGCAGGAACAAGATGTGTTGCTGATGGCAATGGACGAGACTGATGAGCAGCAATTTTGTTGAGCTGGTGTGCTCCTGCCTCCTGCGGCTGGTGGTGGTCTGCCTGCTTTCTCACGTCTGCTTGTTGATCATCTTCAATCCGTTTACCACTTGGCTCCTTACCTAGAGTAGCAGTCCTCCCGCCTACGTGGATGCGTTGTTTCATCTTGGGGGACCCAATATCTGCTTCAGCAATTATCTGAAGTACTTTGATAATTCCTCCAGGAGGAAGCTCCTCCTTGATTCTTTGATCAAGGTCGTCCTCTGTCACGCTGATATCCACGACATCGATGTGGACAGCTTCCCTGTCCATACACATAGGGGTTGCAAACTGGATGGTAATACTGTCTTCAATGATCTTCTCCTCCAATGGTTGACCAAACGCGTCCTTCTTGTATAGTTTCTTGAGGTATCTTCTCATTGTCCGGATAACAGCATGACGCTTATCAAACTGATGCTTCTGTCCATCTTGAATTGCAATGTGTCGACTGACTTTCTTGAACCACTTGGGCCAGCGAATGGTGAGCTGAAGATTGAAGGGATCAAGCCACTCAGGGTAGATAAGTTGCGAATGAATAGCATTGTGCATGATCATTCTGATCATGGTAAAGACCTGGTCTTCATAGTCTTCATCAGAGGAATCATCATCATTGGTGTCCTGTGAGTCCCAAGTTCCTACGATAGTAGGATAGGTACTTCCCAAGACACGCACATGACTGCCATCTTCAAGAGACATGTTGTTTGCAGCATTGACTAGATCGTCAACTGAAGTAGCCTGTAGTGATTGAGGAACTGCAGGACGCTGCTTCTTTGAGGACGAGGGGGGGCCGCCCACTGGCATTGTTGCTTTCCAAGGATGGGCCTGAGGCGAGAAGACTGGAGGAGGTGTTTTTGGTAACACAGAGCTTGGTGTCGGACGACGTGGTGGAAGCTGCTGATCACTACTACTAGCAGCAAGGACAGAAGATGGGGTCTTGGGAATGCCTTCTATGGCAGGCTCTTCGATGTGGATGTCAGTTTCGCTCAAAGCTTCAGCAAGAAGATTCAATTTCTGGTAGCGGCGATGCTGTTGTGAGTAAGCTATTAGTAGTACATAAACGACTAACTTTCGACGATACTTACTTTTGCTCTGTTATAGAAAGAAGAAGCTGTTTTCCAGTGCTCGTGGATCACTTTGTAGTGCCTCCAGTGCTCAGTGGAACCAGATTTCTTATTGTCCCAACCCTCAGTTCCTTCGGTTTTGATGTAGATCCAATAGAAGTACACCACAAGCTGCTCGACCGTACAGAGGTTGCTATATGAAGTCTCTGGTGGTTGTCCTTTCCTTATCTTATTCTTTGATCCAAGCGTCCTTGCCATTGAGGATGCGGCTGCTGTTGCTGTTCTTAATGGTTGTTTAGTGGTATTACACGGAGTACTTCTGTGCTAGATAGTTTCAGTTCTTATTACACGATGAACCGTGTGCTCACTCTGTTTTTACGTGTTAGACCGTGTTGAAGTGGGAATCCCACCTGTCCAGCGCGTGTTATATATAACATTTCAATCGTGCTGTCCTAGCAATGCTGACGTATAATATAAAAATATATCCATCCATGAATGTAAGGATTGCGAGGACCAAAGGAAGTTTCTGTACTATACTATATTGCGCTTCCAGCAGCAATTAGGCCAAAAGCTGATTTTGTACGTGAAGATAAAAACCAACTAATTTTGCCCAAACTGGACAGTCCCCCTTGACTTTGTCTTTTCTACGGGATTTCTACAAGGGTTTTGTACCAGGAAGCTCCAAAAATCAGTATTTTGGTCTCCAGTTTGCTTCCACCAGTATCAGTCGAAATATTTTAGGCCAAAATCTAATTCTAACATGGCGTTTGCACGTGAAAATAGAAACCGGTTCCTCCGCAGCTTGGAAACGAACACCATGAGCAACAGGATGAACTGAGACCTCCAGAACAGCAACAGTTGTACGATTAGTAAGAATTGAGCTATTGCAATGGTGGTTAGCAAAGAGGGGGCGCGGCACAATTTATTGCTAGAGAAGAAGCGTTATATTTTGTTTAGGCTCCTTCCTATGTGTATCGAACATCGTAGTCGACACTATAAAGACCCCCTTCATGCTCAAGCTTCAATTGTGTGATCACAGCAACAGCTGCAAAGCACATGCCGTGTTTTCCTATCATCGTGTCCCTGTCCCTGCCTTCAGTGTGATGGAAAGAAGCATTCTGTACATTGAATATCTTCAGTCTCCCATTAATATTTTCATGGCGTCCCCGGATGATCGACTTTTCTTTTCTTTGCTTTTTATCAATCCCCTGATTTGGTGTCTTTGCTTTATGTGTTCCCCTCAGTCCGCTATCCGCTTCAACCAATTCCCATTCCTCAAGCCTTGTGGCAAGCTCACTGTCAAAGATTCTCTTCTCTGAAGTGCCTGCAGGAAAGGGGCCGTTAATCCATACGATGTAACTCGTTTCAATACAAATTCCAACTTCATATCTAATAGCTGGGCCATTAAACTTCTCTGAATACATGTCAATGCTAAATGGATAAGGCTCGTAGCATGGACAATCAGTCCAGTTGACAGATATCATGCAATCTGCCTGTGGCAAGTACTCCCCGGTTGGTAATTGAGGCTGACCAACGAATCTATTCCCCCATACAATCACCTCCGTCTGAAGATCGAAGATCTTCCTCAGGAAGTACCAGGACCACTTTCGAAAGGTATCTTTGTGGGGCCATCCTACTATCGAACAGTGGACCTCTTCGGATGTGGCGTACACTTTAAGGAATAGCAGTGCCCAAAGGAGGTGTTTCGGTTCAGCACCTCCGGAAGATTGGTCTCCAAGCAGAGACGGCTCAATCCGGTTCCATAAATCAGCAATAACTGTACTTGGTGCACCAAACAGGCCTGCTATCCGACTTTCTTTATTCTTATTATTCCATTCCCTATCATCTGGCCATCGAACAATATCTCGTATAATAGCTTCGATCGTGTCTGGATCTATCATGGTGCTCCTGTTTGTGTTGTTGTTGGTGTTATTCTACTGCTAGCTGCTTGTGCTGCTCGTCGTAGCTGCTGCTGCTGCTGCTGTTGGAAAATCAGTCACATTACTATACTAATTAATTCAATAATTAAATTTTTATTAATTCAATAATTAAATTTTTATTAATTCAATAATTAAATTTAATTATTTCATTAATTAAATTTAATTAATCCCACAAAAAAACTGACGTCAGATTTAATAAAATCCTATTCCGTAGAACCTCCCCCTAATTGAATAATTTTAATCCCCCAATTGGCGAACAGCACACTTATGATAGCCGTTATATTAATGTTATATATTTTATAATCGCGCGGAATGCGCGATAATATTTTAAAAAATGGTTCCTTCGGTCCCTCTCCTGGACGGAATAGTACATTAGTACATGAAATAGCACATTAGTACATGAAATAGTACATAAGTACATGAAAAAGTCCCTCAATCGTAACGGTACTGAAGAATCCATATTCGTACTCCAAAAACAAATGGCCGATTCCGCATGAGAGTTCGGGAGAGTCATTCATTTTGAAACTCACTCCGAAGCACGAGCGAATCGTTGGTCTCTCTTGAATACCATACCTTTCGTGACTTCAATAACACAAAAACAAAAAGACAACAGCGTAGTTNCTACATGGAGGTTCTCTGTTCCGGACTCGTGACATCTCTATTCTTCGTGAGGTATTCTCGAATAGTATCTTAGCCCTCTTACGATCATCAACATGATGAATCGTATGATCCGTATATAAGAATAGTATATTATGATATGTAGGTAGGAATGGTATATCCATCCATTCAGAGGGAGCATCGTATCGTACGTACATATGCTTCCTTTCCAGTACGTACGTATACTTCCAATACAGTACGTACGTATCCCTCCAATACATTACGTACGTATCCGTTGCAGCAAGTGAAAATAGAAACCGGTTCCTCCGCAGCTTGGAAACGAACACCATGAGCAACAGGATGAACTGAGACCTCCAGAACAGCAACAGTTGTACGATTAGTAGGAATAGAGCTATTGCAATGGTGGTTAGCAAAGAGGGGGCGCGGCACAATTTGTTGCTAGAGAAGAAGCGTTATATTTTGTTTAGGCTCCTTCCTATGTGTATCGAACATCGTAGTCGACACTATAAAGACCCCCTTCATGCTCAAGCTTCAATTGTGTGATCACAGCAACAGCTGCAAAGCACATGCCGTGTTTTCCTATCATCGTGTCCCTGTCCCTGCCTTCAGTGTGATGGAAAGAAGCATTCAGTACATTGAATATCTTCAGTCTCCCATTAATATTTTCATGGCGTCCCCGGATGATCGACTTTTCTTTTCTTTGCTTTTTATCAATCCCCTGATTTGGTGTCTTTGCTTTATGTGTTCCCCTCAGTCCGCTATCCGCTTCAACCAATTCCCATTCCTCAAGCCTTGTGGCAAGCTCACTGTCAAAGATTCTCTTCTCTGAAGTGCCTGCAGGAAAGGGGCCGTTAATCCATACGATGTAACTCGTTTCAATACAAATTCCAACTTCATTAAACTTCTCTGAATACATGTCAGTGCTAAATGGATAAGGCTCGTAGCATGGACAATCAGTCCAGTCGACAGATATCATGCAATCTGCCTGTGGCAAGTACTCCCCGGTTGGTAATTGAGGCTGACCAACGAATCTATTCCCCCATACAATCACCTCCGTCTGAAGATCGAAGATCTTCCTCAGGAAGTACCAGGACCACTTTCGAAAGGTATCTTTGTGGGGCCATCCTACTATCGAACAGTGGACCTCTTCGGATGTGGCGTACACTTTAAGGAATAGCAGTGCCCAAAGGAGGTGTTTCGGTTCAGCGTCTCCAAGCAGAGACGGCTCAATCCGGTTCCATAAATCAGCAATAACTGTACTTGGTGCACCAAACAGGCCTGCTATCCGACTTTCTTTATTCTTATTATTCCATTCCCTATCATCTGGCCATCGAACAATATCTCGTATAATAGCTTCGATCGTGTCTGGATCTATCATGGTGCTCCTGTTTGTGTTGTTGTTGGTGTTATTCTACTGCTAGCTGCTTGTGCTGCTCGTCGTAGCTGCTGCTGCTGCTGCTGTTGGAAAATCAGTCACATTACTATACTAATTAATTCAATAATTAAATTTTTATTAATTCAATAATTAAATTTTTATTAATTCAATAATTAAATTTAATTATTCCATTAATTAAATTTAATTAATCCCACAAAAAAACTGACGTCAGATTTAATAAAATCCTATTCCGTAGAACCTCCCCCTAATTGAATAATTTTAATCCCCCAATTGGCGAACAGCACACTTATGATAGCCGTTATATTAATGTTATATATTTTATAATCGCGCGGAATGCGCGATAATATTTTAAAAAATGGTCCCTTCGGTCCCTCTCCAGGTTCTACTGAGCTTGTTTTTAAAATGACTGAATGACCCAATCGATTCCCCTCAAAACAAAACAAAATGGTTCAAGGTGATTCAATTATGAATCCTGGCCTTTCAATTATGAATCCTGGCCTTTCAATCATTAATGCCATCTAAAAACTAGCTCAGTAGAACCTCGTAGACTTTCTACTGGGACATTTTGAAGTTCATAACTTCAAATGGAAGTTTAGAACTTGAAATTATTACTTTTCGCTCTCTTTCGAGGCCGGTTTCAATTGTTACGAAACGCGTAGTAAATAAGTTTTACAAAATGTATTTAATGCTCCGACAAGAACACCTACCGTACAGCAAGGTGCAAGTACTACCTTCTCTTGACAAAAGAATACTAATTCCAAGATAGAATACTTCTATCAAAAACTAAAAAAAATACAGTATCGGTTTCTCAAACTTGTCAAAGAGCTGTTCGTCAACCATATGCCGTACTGTACGTAAGTACCGGTACTTAGTTTCGATAATTATGATTCATCTTTTGCTGTCATTTCCGTTGAACCCTATTTCAAAAACCAATACAGTACGTGACGTTCTTCGTAATCATTTTGCGAACGTTTTTCAATGATACGAAATTAGAAACTCCCACTACTACGTAAATTCTTCGGCAATCGTACCGGTACCGTACTCGTACTCGTAGATATGCAGCGATCAACAACAACCACATCGACGTGCCGATAAAAGGATCCAGAGATGAACATCGTACCGGCCGGTAGTCGGTTTACAAAACATAGCGTTATGACAGGAATGAAATCATTATCATGGTCGAGGAGGAAGTCAACGACGATTCCCGCTTCTTGGATGCAGCGTCTTCCACTATCAACTATTCCGAAATTTCACCTGAGAATTCGCAGGATGTTTTTGCTTCGTGCTCCACCGACACAAAATCACAGAATACGGCTGCCTTTGTGAAAAATGAGGTTGGAGAGTTCCCAAGAGAATTGGCGTCTTTCTCGCATCAGAAAAACAGTTGTTCAGCTCGTCCATCATCATTTAGAAAAGATCACCACCAGGAGCCGTACGATCAACTGCAGCAACAAAAAACAACCATCTCCATGCGTGATCTAATTTTCAAGAGTGATATAGAATGTCGATTTCCTAGTCTCGATGAGGGTGATGAAGAAGAAAATGACGACGATACGGACTTCGATCATGTTACAGAACGAACACCCTCAACTTGTGAAGATGACTTGAATATTTGGGACCAAGATCGAGGTACCAAGATTGTACGGTTTGCAGAAAATGAAAGCTCCTATTCGAACTTAATAGAAGATCACCCAAGACTGTCAATACTGTCAGCGCAGGGTCTATCGCGTGCCTTAGATATCTTTGATGAGAATGATCAAAATAGCTTTGGCAATCACAGCAACTGCTACAGCACTTATTCCAGAGACTTCTATAGAAATATGTATAATGACGAAGACGAAGGAAACAACTGTGGAGACATTTCTGAAGAAGACGATTGTATTGTAGGTGACGAACAGAGACTCATTCGATCGCTGCTTAATTTGATGGGCTTTTCTTTAATATCACATGGAATACAGAGTGTGATAAACTCTGTCTCCTCATCCCGCAAATCAGAAGATACCACACATGATTTAGAAGTACACGAAGGATCAGAAAATGTTGTTGATGCTATCCGTGCAATCGAATCATCAAGCAGCATGGTGCAGAATTCGTCAACCACAAAGATGGTCCAAAGTTCGTCTTCCGCTATACATAGTTCTACGGTGAACTCAGGCGCATCGTCAGGTGCTACTTCGTCTGCTTCTTCATCGATGACAACCTACAGTGCTTCAAGCTCGGCATCATCATCAGCCAGTACCTCTGCTTCTGCTTCAGTATCATCAGCATCATCGACATCAGCATCAGCAGCATCGGCTTCAACAACATCAGCATCTACGGCATCAGCCTCAACTGCATCAGCATCAACAGCCTCAGCAGCGTCCTCAACTGCATCCTCTGCTGCATCATCGGCAGCGTCGTCTGCAGCGTCTTCCGCAGCGTCCTCTGCTGCATCGTCGGCGGCATCCACAGCTGCGTCTTCTGCTGCATCATCGGCAGCGTCCTCTGCTGCATCATCGGCGGCATCCACAGCTGCGTCTTCTGCTGCATCNGCTGCGTCTTCTGCTGCATCATCGGCAGCGTCCTCTGCTGCATCATCGGCGGCATCCACAGCTGCGTCTTCTGCTGCATCATCGGCAGCGTCCTCCGCAGCCTCCTCTGCTGCATCATCGGCAATATCCTCCGCAGCCTCCTCTGCTGCTTCCTCCGCAGCATCCACGGCGGCATCCACTGCAGCATCCACGGCGGCATCCACAGCAGCATCCACCGCAGCATCCACCGCAGCATCCACTGTAGCATCAACAGCGGCATCCACAGCAGCATCCACTGTGGCGTCCACAGCGGCATCGACAGCAGCATCCACCGCCGCATCCACCGTGGCATCGACTGTGGCATCCACCGCCGCATCCACTGTGGCATCCACCGCCG